>JAMKPZ010000863.1:0-48624 GCA_024699675.1 Amphibolis antarctica | reverse complement strand
CCCAAAAATGTTGCAAACATTTTTTCCCCAATAAATGTTCATTCATGTTAAACGAAAGTATAATCAATGCACTTAATAAATCAACTTTTCTAACTAACCTGTAACCGATGTTAAACGAAAGTATAATCAATGCACTTAATAAATCAACTTCTCTAACTAACTTGTAACCTATCGGTAGATTCAACGCTAACTGATGTCCTTCCGTATTCCATTCGATAACTTCAAAAAAATCCTTGACAAATGAATCACAAATCCCAAATCCTTGAGAAATGCAGTACGTCACTACTGTTAAAATCGCAAATCCTTGACGAGGGGACTTCCGGTGGATTGCGTAGGTGAGGATGATTGGGGAAAATGAATCGTTGTTTTTTTATTAAAAAAAAATAAATGGACTGCTTTTACGCGGGTGTCATCGGCGAGAGGATTTTTTTCCACGCGGGCTTCCTTTTTTCGAACACTCTCTCTCTTTATCAAACAACCGTTAATCTTTCATCCAACGGGTGCCTAGTTCTGTAGGCACCTACAGAACTATTAAACCCTTATATATATATATATTAAAATATCACAAATTAGGTAGACATGAGCCTCACTGGATTTATGTTTGACCAATGTCTTTAACATTTCAAGACTTCATTTAAAAATAAAATTTGTGAAGATTTTTATTGTATAAATTATATGTTTTAACAAATAATATAATAAAAATAAAGATTTTTATATAATATAACAGATGGAAAAAATGATATATATAAAAGAATTTTCTTATCTTGAGAATTGTGTCAATTTAAAAAGACGTAAACTTCAAACATACCTTGACTTATTGGTTTTATTAAACAAAACCTAAATCATAACAATAACATTTTAATTATTATCAATTTGAAAGTAAAATGTAAGCATGACTAGTGTTTAAGCTTGATAATTAACCTAACATTAAAGGTACATCTTTTTTTAACTTTATTTATTATAAAGTTAGTTTTAATATCGAGAAAAATTATAGTTGAAAGTAGTTTTACAAATAGTATTAAAATTGTATAGTAAATTTTGAAATTAAGTTTATGTATAAGAATTTATATAATAATTATAATATATAAAAATTTATAAAAATTAAAGTTTCCCGTTCCCAAACAATATCTAGTAATTAACTTTGGGAAAAAATGACAAAAGTTTTTGTCATTTATGTTATTTTTTATTTTCATCATTTATCACAATTCTTCAATTTTTCATTTTTATCATTGACCGTACCATTTGTTTTGGTTTCAACTTTTTCTTATCGTTAAAATCACTCATAATATTATTATTATTATATAAATTTTAATATATAAATTTTTATTACCTAAATTACTATGTAATTTTAACTTAATTTATAAAATTAACTTCAATTTCAATTTTATCCAACTCTCTTAAATACATAGTACATTTTCTAAGGATGTCATGGTATTCAATTTCTGAGAATGGTTATCTGATTAAAAATTGTAGGATGTGATGATGAGATATTTTGAAAGAAGAAAGGTTGTAGATGTTTGATTCATTTATATTGTAATTGAAGTAAGATTTATATTTTTGAAAAGTAAAAATGTAGTAATAAATGATAAAAAATAAAAAATTAAATTTTTTATAATTTTTACGCTTTTATAAAATACAAATTCACTTGGACGTTACTTCGTCGAATCAATCCTTTCGCTCGGCTTGGCAGTAGTAGCGTGGGGCTGGGTAGGCAAGTGTTGTTTATAGGATAGTTATTATATATTTTTGTTTTTTATTATGTATAATTTATCATTTAATTTTAATATTTTATATTTAAAAATTATATTAAAATATTTATATTATAAATTATATAATTTTAAAAAATATAAACATCGTATTATTTAAATTTATCTTGTAAATAAATACACTCAGAATGCGACAGGGACGAGCAGACGAGGGGGATGAAATACTAAAGAGCAAAAAGACATGCACGTGAAGGCTGGTGGTATCTGGAAAGCCATGCATTAAATAACCCTTTAATTTCTCCTGCGTGCCCCCACTAACCACATTATTGTCGGACATCGCCTTTAAAGGATGTTTTCATGTTAAAAGTTTTTTATTAGTAAATTATTAAAATAATGATTTGATAATTATAAAACTCTTTTTTAAGATTTTAAAATAATAAATTCGAATTCCTATTTAAAAAATATCACTCAAACTTCTTATAGACAAATGACTACTATTTCAAGAAACTGTTGATAAATGATTTCTCCGTCCGATGGTGAGAAATCAGTTCTATTGTAATTAACAAAGAACTATTATATTAATAAAAAAATATATTTATTTATATAACTCTACAAATTTTTTTAATATATTCTAAAAGTTAAAAACAAATGCAAATAAAGGCATCCTTGATTAACTTTACTCTCCTCACTCCTACACCCCTTTGGTGACCTCTGGATCCACCTACCCATGCATGGATGCTTGTGCGTCTGCCTGCTCGAACATCACGCTCGTCCTCAATGCTCAAGCATTCATGACGATCTTTGCTTCCTTGTTCGCATGGATCTTTGCTACGTGCGTCGTCGCTTCCACATCCTCTCCACCTATTTGTTGCGATCACACCTTCGCCTGGAGTTCACCCACACGTTGTACCGATATATTATTGAGTTTGCAACCACTACCGTTGTCGCCGTTCTTTTACCCATGTGCGATCTTACACACGTCCACCCCGCATGTCGTTCGTGGGTGTTGTGGTCGTCTTTAGCTGTATTTGTTAACAAGTGAGATAAATTTTTTACTGTATATAGTAATTAAAATAAAATAAAATATTAAAAAATAATTATTGTGATACTTCGAGAATCATACCATAACCAAAACAAATGACGTTCTATCCAACCTTAAACATAGTCTTTGTTTCACTGCATCGCTTATTCACCTACATTATGAATAGAGGTCGATCGCTTGTCTACACTCTCGATTTTCGTAAGTCCATGGGTAGAGAACGAAGGAGTAAAAATAATTTAAATTTAAGTAATTAGGATCCTTACAAAAATCATTATCAGTGAATTCTCCTTTCTTTCTTTTATCAAGATGAGATGAGGTAGCATTTACGTGATGTTAAAAGTTGATTTTGGAGTGGTAAAAATTGATTAAAAATTGATTTTAAGATGAATGTTGGATAAATGGTATTTTTTGTTTATAGATTAAATCGAAAGTTGATGGGAAGTAAATATTTAATGTGATTATCTTAAATTTAAGGGTGTATTTATTTATGTAGTAGAATTAAGTGATGTGAAATTTATAATTTTCAAAAAATTTCATAATTTACGATGTAAGTATTTTAATATAATTTTTTAGTATAAAATGTTAAGATTGTTTGATAAATGTTATTGTAGAATTTTACTGTGTATAATGAAAAATAAAAGTGCATAGTTAAAAACACAAAAACAAAAAAAATATAGGTTGTGTTGATATTTGTGTAGCAATATAATTTATATATAAAATATAATTATTTAAAATATAAGAATATTGATGTAATTAAAGAATATGATAAAATATCACGAGAAAAATATATTAGAAAATCTCATGTCATCTTAATAACAAGAGTGATTCTAGAAGTAGAAAAAAAATTGAGTAATCATTCATCAACCTTATTTTTTTATTTTGAAAGTGAGAAGAAATAATTTTTAGGTAAATAATTTTAAAAAGAAAAAAAAGAATGATTAGATAATAAAAAGAAAAAAGAAAAGAAAAAGAAAAAGCAAGGGATGCCCGAGCGAGCGAGGCAAAAGTGTGGTCTACCGTGCCATTTCAAACGCAGCTCAGCTCGCTCTGCCAGGAAACAGATACGCTCTCACGATCACCACCCACATGTATCTGCCACTACTGCTGTGCCCCGCTCATCTCTCCCTCTGATGTCACCCTTCGCTTTCTCCCAATGGATGCAGGCAGCTTTTTGATTTTGGGTCTTGGTAGCTTGCTACCAATTTCAAAGAGAAACTTTTGAGTTTTGTTTTGGGGTCGTTCTGATGCGTTAGGTCTTCGTCTTGTTCTTGTGCTTGGTCTGTTTTTGAGTATGGTGTTGAAGGGAGCACATCAGTGATCAATCAATCTTGTGGGGCTCTTCTGGCGTCGGTGGCAGGCAGATCTTCATGAGAGAAAGCAAGAAGAAAGAAAAAGGCTGCAATCGATCGGGCCTCCCCCTTTTCCCCCAGCCTTTGTTGAAGTGTTACAGGGTTCTCTTCTTGAATCTGCCCTGATTTCTTTCTGCATTTCCATATCGGCATCTAGAAACCCCATTTTGGAAATGAGGAGGCACGGGTGGCAGTTGCCCTACCATCCTCTACAGGTTTCATTCTTTGCTTTGTTCATTCCTCTCACCCACTCATGGTTGTCCTCCCCTCTCACTCATTGTCGCCCCGTGCAGGTTGTTGCCATTGCCGTCTTCCTGGCTTTGGGATTTGCATTCTATGTGTTCTTTGTTCCCTTTGTGGGGAGGAAACAGTTGCAGTATGCGGTCATGGGGATCTACACGCCCTTGGTGAGACGTTCTCTTTCTCCTTCACCACCATTTCAATCTTCCCACTCTTCTTGAGCAACCTCCATGGAGTTAGATTTCTCCAATGACCAATGTTTTTGTTGTCTGTGATTTTAAATAAGCGCCTCTTGTTTTTGTTCTCGCTCTTCTTTTTCTCCACTCCACGACCTTACAAAGCATCTCATTCTCATTTACGTTTGTGTCATGACAACATGTGCGTGCATATTGATGCAACTTTCACATCCCAGAACGATATTAGCATCAATTATAATTTTTGATACTTTCTCTTCATCTTGATTTTTTATAAATTATTTAATGATCGAACCACTAGAGGTAGATTTCTAGGATGATGTGCATTTAATTTTATATTCTTAAAAATTAAGCTTCAAATATTTTCTAGTTTCTCTTAGGGTGTGTTTGTTTAGAAGGTAGAAGTAGATGATGTAAGGTTCACGTTTTTAAAGAAATTATATGATTTATGATGTAAATGTTTTGTATAGTTTTTTAGTATAAAATATTAAAGTTGTTTGGTAAATATTACTATAGACCATTGTAGTATATAATGGAAAAGGAAGATATATAGTGAGAAACTCATAAACAAACAAGACCTTAAAGTGTTTAATAAACTATACTGTAATATGTTGGTATTTAAAATTTTGTGTTATACAGATCATATGTACAAGAAAGGGTGGCTGTGTTGTTTTGAGCAGTGCCGTCTCAACCAAAGCAAGAACGATCGTAGCAAAACAATTAAAAATATTTTCTTGCAAATTTGGTAGTACATTTTTTCTTACTTATATTTGAGAGTTTGGCCTCCAAAATATGAAAATATACCAAAATTCAGACAACCTCTAAGGTGGGGTTTGTGCTTTTGAAAATGATGTGAAATAATATGAAATTGTGAAAAATAATATGTTAAAATTTTCATCATTTTCTACCATTTCTAAAAGCACAAACACCCCTTAAGTGTCATATAATGCCTATCAATTGCTCACCTAAGGGGGTGATAGATGTTTTGAATTTTTAATGCCCAGCCATATATGTTATCCAACTCCTCTGCAGCCCAGCAAAAATTCCACATCTGCTGCCATCTCATCTCCAACTCATCCTACACATAAAAATACCTTCTCTCATCCAGTAGTAACATGTCATGTGGAAATTTCTCCAGTTTTTCATTCATGTAATCAATTTAAGTCAAATTTCCACTAATCTTAGCTCACCAATTTGCCATGTCATGTGTGATGTCACATGATCAATTAGCAATTTTCCCTCAATTTTGGAAAAATTGCAAACAAGGACAATACACAGCACATGTGTTACATACTTTTGCAAACTTACCTTTCAATTTGAATTCATTACAAATTATTTTTAGTATTTGTTTGATAATTCTTAGAAACAAATTTGTAAATAGCATTTTCTCGTATTTAAAAATGCCAAAAATACAATTAGGCTTTGAAAAGTCTCCCAAAATTTCCGAAAAATATTAAACATTTCATGTTGATTGCATTTTTCAGCATTAACAGTTTGTTCAAAGCTGCAGCAATGTAATGTTGTTGCTGGTTTTACTGTTGGAGATATCCATATCAACTTAACAGATAATAAATGCAATTTAGTGCTTCAAAGTGCCACCTCACATGTTTGCTGAGGCAAACATTTTTCAAGCACAGTTGGTCTCTAGACTTGCCTAGCAGTGGAAATGCTGCCATTGATCCTTAAAATCTGCTCTGGAATTTTTGTACTCACTAGATTAAAAAAATGCTTTGCAGCTGGTACACATTGAGCTCACTGACCCTACAGACATGGATTTTTCATTTTCTTTTGGTCAGAAATATTTGGAAGGAAAGGATTTATGTAGTTAACCCCATGTAGTGGGATTTTTTCTTGGATTGTTTTAGCTACAATGCTGGTTGCCATCTTGGGAGAGCTATTTGGATGCCATTTAGTAAACTGATATTTTTTAGTGTTGTTTTATCTATCATCAACATTATTAACTGTCTTCCAAGAAGCATTTTTTCAATCTATAGTAGGTCATTTGGAAATGACTGATTCAATATTACATGGAGTTTCTTTCAATCCTGGAGTTTTAGAAGATACAAATTCTTCTTTCTCTATGCCTATAATGAATATGCGTATGTTATTCCAAAACTATAATTTAAAGTATATATAGGATTTAGTAGCTTCCATTGTGGTATGGACTACGGATAAGTTCATTGACTTCTTAATATTCCATAAAGCTTATTATGTTTAATCTGAAGCAGTGCTAGTCGTCCTAAATACATTGTAAAAAATGGAAAATGGGCATTATATTGATAGAAAATTTAATATTTTTTTTAAAAAAGGGTTTAAATCGGCCCTTTTTGGAAAATGCATGAATAAAAGTGAATAAATATTGTGAGAGTAAGAAATGGTGGACGTGAATTGATTTCATTGACAAACGTAAGGCTTTTGTTTATAAAGACTAAATGAAAAGGATAACTACCATTTAAGAAATTTGAAACTAAACCTGCATATAACATACACATAATATTTTAATACTTTAACACTCCCCCTAAGAAAAAGATTGCTAGAAAAATTTTAGGAGAGTTTTGTAGGGTAGTTCCACTTGGTAAAGAAAGTTGGTGTGGTAGAATAAAGATGCATAAAAGATAATAAAAGAAAAGAAAAAAAGTTATAAAACTTACCATAAATGTAGAATGAGGAAAATTTAGAGAAGTAAAAGCTAACAAAAAAATGTTAATGTAATTGTTAGTGAAATTAAATATAAGCCTTTAAACGAATTATATGTAAATTTGAACACAAAACAAGGAAAAATGGACCATTTAAATTGACTAAGGCTAGAGAAAAAATATTTAGAGACTTAAGTGTATTAAAGAGTAGGATTGTGGAGTTTTAGTTAGAGAATATGAAAATAAAGAATAAAGATAGATGATGCTGGTATTGTAGTAAACATTTTGATGGATTTATCATAAGAAACTCTTACATGCAAAATTTGGGTGGTAGTAGAAAGGTTGTAAATTATATCTATTTTAGAAAAATTAGTACTTTGGGGGTAGAAAATGTTATCAAGAAAATCAAAGGTGGGAGAATTGTTGACCATAGGGTATTCCTATTGAAGTGTGGAAGTGTATGGGTGCAATAGGAATTAAGTGATTAATGAAACTTTTCATTATAATTTTAAAGATAAAGAAAATGCCAAATGAATGAAGAAAGAGTTGTTTAGTACTTATATTTAGACATAGAAAATTGTAATAACTATCTTACCATTAAGTTCAATAAGTCACACTACGAAATTATGGAAAAAAACTTAAACTAAGACTAAGACATATAACTAAAATCACATAAAATCAATTTGGGTTTATACTAGGTAGGTCAAAATCAAGGATTACTAGTGTATAAATAGGGTAGTTACTAGTGTTAAAACCATAGGAGGAGAAACTAGGGAATTTCTTATTGACATAACTTTACACCAAGGGAAATTAAAGGAAACTTCTAGATTACAATTAAGTAGATAAATACTTCTAGAGGAAAATTCTATAAAATTGTCATTTTCTTGGTCCTACTTTATGAATTAAAATATGAGTATATGCAAAAAGTTAATGTTGTTGAGATGTGTATGCTTAGATGAGTGAGTGATAATACTATAATTTATAAGATAAAAATGATTTATTAAAAATAGAATTGTTGTCTCTATTAAAGATAAACGTAGGTAGTTCATTTATATCCTTAAGAGTCCAAAGATTACATTAGTTAGGAGAAGAGAATTAATTAGTGTGAAAGAAATTAAATGAAGTAGAGATACATCTATAAGTACTTAAATAAAAATTGTAAAGGAAATTTAAAGTTATGTAGTTTTATTGAAGATTTGATAATAAATAAAAATACTTGGATGAAAAGAATTGATGTGGTTGACAAGTATTGAGATTATGACGTAGATTATTTTTATTTTTGTATAAATATTATGTGTAATTGTAAAATATAATGGATAAGTTAAACAATTATTTTATTGGGAATAGAGTAGAACTTATACCAATTCAAATTAGGTAAGAAAAAGTCAACATAGGTGGTTTGGTCATATCCATAGGAAGTTAAAAAATACATTAGTTAAGAGAATTGTATTAATTGGTGTGAAAGAAATTGAAAGTAGAGGAAGATCTGAAACTACTTGATTAGGAATTCTGAGAAAAGAATTAATTTATGTAATTTGATCGAATATTTGACTTTCGATGAAAATATATGGAAGATAAAAATTCTTGTGGTTGACCCCACAATGAGATTATGGCACATGTATAATCGTCACTAAGAATAAATACTTAAATTCAAAACATAAATAAATATATAAAAAATACAATTAAATCTGAAATCAACAAAATAGAGAAATTGTATCAATCAGAACAATAGAAAAGATAAAATTTGCCATGGCAATGGCCAAATATGAAGAAATGACCCTTTTTTCTTAGAAAAGGGGGTAAATGGCCATTAGAAGGAGAAATGGCTGTTTTCCCCAAACTATTTTCCTGTTTTTCCAGAAACAAAATGGATTTACATGCAAATGTTTAAATGGCTGTTTTCCCATTTTTTACGACAAGGCTCATGACAAACACTAATACTGCATGGTATCTCTGATTTACAGGTTTCATCTGTCTTTGGAATTTATGTTTGGTGTGCATCAGCAGATCCTGGAGATCCTGGTGTTTTCAAATCTAAGAAGTATCTTAACATAGCTCACAGTGGAAAACCTTCTGGCCAGGTGCAGTCTAGGCCAAGTAAATCTGCACTTCCAAAAAATGAAGCTAGTATTGCAATTGCTGGAGACAAGCCACTGCCTGATGCAGATCGTTTGAGAGAAAATTCATCAAAAGAACTTGATAAACAGAATACTTCCAATTGCATTACATATCTTCTCATTGCTTTGTTTGGCTGGTGTCCGTTTTCTTGGATATGGATCTGGCCTTGCTCAAAAGAACAACCCTCTGATAATGAGTTGAGTGAAGATGGGATGTTTTACTGCAATCTATGTGAAGTTGAGGTATAAGTCATGTTTTTCATAATTTGGAGTCTTCACAATTCACCATGGTAGCCACTGTTTGATCCTCTGCACCAGTTTTTTCTGGCAGCATTGCAAAACATATAATTTTGATAGTAACCTCAAATTTTGAAAATTTATGCCATCTGTTATGCCCATTGTTTTCCATTCATGTATTTTCTTTTTTAGCCATACTTTATTTCTTATAATCAGAAATGTTTTGGTAGCTTAGAAGTGGGGATGCAGCCCTATGGCTATTCCTGTGTTATAAAACGCAAACCAAAAATCCAAGTGGCTGACTTGTATGCTAATGCAAAATTGTGTGTAGAAGAATTTAAAGCTTCTAAGCTTATGCACATGTTCTTGATCATTACAGTTCACTATTTTTCTGATTGTACGCATATTTTTGGTTAGAACCCAGAAATCTGAAGGATTTGAATTTTATTTAAATACAGGCTGACCATTAATAATTTGGATCTTTTTTATGGTGTATATGTGGTTGTGTAGAGAATTCGAGATAGAGACTTCTCTTTGAATTAGCATTTTTTTGAAATTTTATCCTATCTTTATATTTAGAAAATGTATAATTTTTACGGTTCTTGAATTATTTACAAAGAAATAAAAAATAAAGAAGACTGTTAATATTCTGGAGAATTTGATATTTGGGCTCATAGTTTTAAGTCATTTGAAAAATGTCTTTTGTTAGTACTTAAATCATGTAGATAATTCTCATTTCTAGTTTTGCTTTTTAGTTTATTTCCTTGGAACATGTTAGTGTCAATCGTCCATTAAGCATAGCTTGCACTCCATATTTTGATTATATTCTATATACAATCTTAGCTAGCTCCTTGCTAGATTACTCCTATTGTAGATTACATACACTTTCTATTAAAATAGAGAAAATGTTCCTTACCATGTAAATCAGTTTCAAGGCAGAAAATGTTCCTAACCTTGTAGATCAGTTTCTAGTCCTGTGCATTTGGTTTTTCTCTTTGGTCAAACCAGTCCAAGAATGTGAGTGAAGATTTGTTTATCAAAATTTTTCTTGAAAGTTGGAATATCCTTGGCTTTTAGTATGTATTATTGTTGTTAGAGTCTTAATAATGTATTAGGGCTTTTGTGTAAGTGGATTTAATTCTATATTGGTTAATTGTCTTTTGTCATCTTTATTTAGCTTTTAGGTCTTATCTTTTGTTAATGATATATTAAAAACTTCCACTTAACTTTCTTGATTTCCAACGTGGCGGGGGGTTTGTGTAGATCGAAAAGACTGGAAATATGGAAAGTCTAGAAAGTGTTTTAAAAAAATAGGGTATTTGTACAAGAAGGAAAGTTGAATAGAAAAGTCCTACTTTCCTACCATATAAATATTTTAACTTTCCACCTCCTTTCCCCACTTTCTCCTTCCCCCCTCGCAAAAGTCGCTTTTTGCCCAAACTTGCTACCTTCTTGCCTGTCGCTTGAAATTCCTTGTGTTGCCCTTGTTGTCTTCTCATGTCAATCATTCCTTTTGCTCGTTTGCTTGTCACTGGTGGCTGGAATTTCTGTTTGCCTGCTTGTCCCTGGTTGCTCCTTTTGCTCACTTGTGCACGTTGCCCATGGTCACTCCCTCCACTCAATTGTGTTGCTCACTATGTTAATTGCTTGCTCACCTTTGCATTGCTTGTTGTGTCAATCGCTTGTAGTGAATCTTCCTTTCCTTAAATATTGTAGTTGCCTTAATCTTCATTGTTTTCATTTTTGCTTGGTTGCCCTGATTTTTCCTCAGGTGTCTTGATTTTTCTTTGCTTGGTTGTCCTAGTTTCTGTTGAGAAAATAAGTCGCCGCACGGGTTTGTGCCTAAACTTTGCAATGATCTCACCAAGAATACTCAAGAAAACTGCAAAGAAGAAGAGGAAGAGGACAAGAAGAAAGACGCAGGGTTTTATGTGGTTTGACAGGGTGCCTACTTTACAGGCTTAGTGGTGATGATTTTTACCATGCTGTCAAAATAGAATACAACATCCAACACACACACTTCGCATTAGCCTTTATGTGAAGTATTTATACAATTTTTTAGAGTTACAAGAAGAAACCCCTTCAGTTACTAGGGTTAAGAACCTGAAACGTTAGGTTGGAATCTCAATTGTCAGGTTGGGATCTGAAAAGTTAGGTTGAGAAATCGAGGGACTTCGAAAGTTTTGGATTGGGTGGTTTTGCTTGGCTTTGAAACTTTTGGATCCTATTGCATGAATTGCCTTCAAAAGTTTTGAACTACGTTGTACTTTTGGACTCTGGAAGTTCCAAACCTTCAAAGTATTTTCTGTAAATTTAACCTGCCCTCTTTTATTTCTTCCCTGATGAAGTGGAACTTCATCCTGATGTACTTGGATTTTGAGTGGAACTTAGGGTTGTTGGCCAAATAAATTGCACTCTGACTATCACAGTGCAATACACTTCTATCCTATTTGTAGCCTAACTCTTGAAGAAGGTTTTCTAATCAGATTCTTTCCTTTACTGCTTTTGCTACAGCCACATATTTTGCTTCAATGGTTGACAAGGAGACAAACCCTTGTAACTTGGATCTCTAGCTTACTGCAGTCCCTCCTACATTGTAGACATAACTTGAGGTGCTCCTACTCCTGTCTAAATCTCCTCTCAGGTTTGAGTCAGAGAACCCTACTAGTTCAACTACTCTTTTCTTGAAGCATAATCCACTACCTAGATTGACCATGAATCTACTGACAACTCTCACTGTATGAGCTATGTCAGGTTTAGTGTATATCATAACTTCCTACAGCTAAAGCATAGGGTACATAAGACATTTCTGTTGTTTCTTCTATAGTTCTTGGTGATTGCTTCTTAGATAGCTTGACACCCAAGGGAAGATCTGTTTTTCTTATGTTTAAAACCTTGAATTTATCCAACACTTTCTCTAAGTATCATTGTTGATTTAATTTAACAGTTCCTGTAGCTTAGTCTTTGATGATTCTCATTCCTAGGATTTGTTTAGCCTCTCCTAAGTCTTTCATGTCAAACTCTTTTGACAATTGATCCTTTAATTGACTTATCCTTTTAAAGTTAGAACCGGTAATTAGTATATCATTTACATATACTAGTAGGATGATATAACATTCATCAATCTGTTTAATGTAGCAACAAAATTCTGTATCACACCTCTTGAAGTCTATGGTATAGATGAAGTTGTCAAATTTCTTGTACCATTATCTTGATGCTTGCTTTAACCCATACAAATTTTTCTGTAACTTGCAAATCAGTTTTTCTCTTCTACTAGAAACTATAAATCCTTTTGGTTGCTCCATGTAAAACTCTTCTTCTAGATCTCCATGAAGAAAAATTGTCTTTAGATCCATCTGTTCTAGAAATAGATATTTAGCAGCTACAATACTAAGGACCAACCTAATTGTGGTCATTTTCATTATTGAAGAAAAGACTTCTATGTAATCAATATCTTGGATGTGTTGAAAGCCCTTGACTACCAATTTGGCCTTGTACCTTTTCTCGCCATCTAGTTCTTTTAATCTGAATACCCATTTATTTTGTAGGGCTTTCATTTCTTTTGGTAGGGGTGTTAGTTTCCAATTCTTGTTCTTCTCGAAGGACCTCATTTCATCCTAAATTGCTAATTCCCACTGATTTGCATCATTAAACTTTATAGCTTCTTCATAGGTCGCTGGTTTATCATTATTTGACAATAGTAGATAATTGAATGATGGATCGTACCTTTTTAGAGGTCTTGACACTTTAATAGACCTCTTAAGTTGAGGAGTATTCACTTGCTCTTCTTGCTGCAATCCTTTCTGAAACTAATTTTCATCTTCAGTTTTTTTTTGGATCTCTTTAGCATTTCTTGCATCAACCTTGATGCCTTTAATAACTTCAACCTAGATTTCTTGATCATCTTCATATATTTCTGCACTATTCCTGTGCTTGTAAACCTTTGATTCATTAAATCTAACATCTTTGGCTTTGATTATTTTCTTGGTTTCTTCATTCTAGAATGTGTAATCGAAATAATCCTACCTATAGCCAATGAAATAACATTTTTGTGCCTTTGGATCTAGCTTGTCTCTCTTGTCATTAGTAATGTGAACATATGACAAGGATCCAAATACTTTCAAGTGATTGTAATTGACATTCTTTTCTATCCACAATTTCTAAGGGATTTTTAAACCAACTGGGACTGAAGGTCTCCTATTTATTAGGTAGGTTGTTGTATTAACAGCCTTTGCCCAGAACATTTTAGGCAGACCTGCATGTAATCTCATAATCCTTATCCTTTCATTCAGTGTATAATTCATTCTTTCAACAACTCCATTTTGTTGTGGTGTTCCAGGTACTGTTCTTAGCCTCCTAACTTCTTGTCATTCATAGAAACTAATAAATTCTTAGCTATCATATTCTCTTCCATTGTTAGACTTGACATATTTCACTTTCTCACCAGATTGTCTTTCTACTTTTACCTTTCACTTCTTGAAGACTTGAAAAACTTTAGACTTATGTTTCAGAAAGTACACCTACACCTTCATTATACAATCATGTATGAAGGTGACAGAAATAAGACCCTCCAATAGAATTGACAGGAGTTTGCTTTCGAACATCTATGTGACTAGCTCCAACTTGTGTAACTTAGGCTTATGTGATGATTTTGAGAAACTTTCTTTTGCTTGCTTAAAACATATCTGTACCCCGGCAGTCGGCTCCCTGTTGGCCCATGCATAGACAGGTCGATCGGGTGGCCAGTCGGCCTGTCGCCGACATGCCGGTATCAACCTCGGTAGTTGGCTCCCTGTTGGCCCATGCATAGACAGGTTGATCGGGTGGCCAGCCCGCCCGTCGTCGGCATGCTGGTATCAACCTCGGCAGCTGGCTCCCCCTTCATGTCTCGGGATGAATGCCCGGGATGACATCCTCATACGGTTACTGACTCGCGAGGACCGGTTGGTCCGCCTGTTGGAGAGGATGGAGCGTCGGGAGGAGGTGTGGGACCAGCGGAGTCGCTAAAAATCTGTACCCTCTCTTTCATCTGGCTATCACCTGGAAGCCCATGGGTTTTCATCGGCCCCGCCGGCGGATGGGTCGAGGTACAGAGAATTGAAAGGTGTTTGTGCGAGCACATCACCACATGGGGGAGATGACTCGTTGAATGGAGTCACCATTTTATTTTTGGGTATAAAATAAGGAAAATCGGATGAGAAAGTGTCCTTTCACCATCGAAATGATAAAACCACGGGAAACACGTAAAATTGTGTAACATGAGAGAACTGGATACGGGGCTCAGGGTACTGTTGGGGAAGGTATTAGGCACCCCTAGACAGCCCAGGCAATCCTGGCCTCTCTCCGGCTCTAAAAACGGAAAACCACGACAGTCAGTCTGGCCACACATGGCCTCATCCTGGAAAACATTCCGGGGCATCGGGAGGAATAACCTTGTCCCTTCCGGTGAAAACAAGTGAGGGTTGACCAATGCGATGATTCGCATGGGGTCCGATGATAAATAGGAGAGAGAAGGATACGACGGTCACCATTACAGACCGTTCGGCTGAAGAGCTGGTAAGATGGCCGGCTGGAATGCCGGATTTCCAGGTAAAAACACTGGTTGCTGCGTCACATCCCCTCCCTCCCCAACTGGAGACAAGAATTCATGTTCCTGCTTGGCCAAGGCCGGCACGGATGCATACCGGCGGCATCATCCTAGAAGCTTCTTCGGGGCATCGGGAGGGCATCTTTGCTCCTCCCAGAAATTGGGGAATCGTCAGGTCGTACGTTCGTACACCTGAGCGGTTGCCATCGGCAAGGATACATGTCAGTGGCGTCATCCTAGAAATCTTTCCGAGGCATCAGGAGGGTAGATTTACACCTTGCGGAAGAAAGGGAACTGTTGAGCTGTACACGTTCGTACACCCGAGTGGCCGTCGCCGGCAAGGATGTATGCTGGAGGCGTCATCCCGGAAATCTTTCTGGGGCATCGAGAGGGTAGACTTATGCTTTCCGGGAAAACGGGAACCGCAAGGTTGTACTTGCTCGTACGCCCGAACGGCTGCCGCCGACAAGGATGTATGCTGGTGGCGTCATCTTGAAAATCTTTTCGGGGCATCGGGAGGGTAGACTTAAGCCTCCTGGGAAAGTGGGAACCACCGGGAGGAGTAACACTACCCTCTCGATGCCCCTGATAGTCCTTTTACGTAGAAACTCGTAGTGTACCCACGTGTCTTGTGCATTTTACCCGTTTCCTGGATATCTCTCCGGGAGGAGTAAGACTATCCTCCCAATGCCCCGGAAAGGGTTCCGGGATGACCCCGCCGGCATGCATCTTTGCTGGCGTCGACCGTTCGGGCGTACGAGTATGTACGACCCGACGGTTCCCAATCTTCGGGAGGGGTAAGACTACCCTCTCGATGCCCCTGATCGGCTTCCGGGATGACGTTGTCGGCAAGGATGCATGTCGGCATCGGTCGTTCGGGCGTACGAGTATGTATGACCCGACGGTTCCCAATCTCCGGGAGGAGTAAGATTACCCTCCTGATGCCTTGGAAAGGCTTTCGGGATGACATCGCCGGCATGCATCGTTGCTGGTGTCGGCTATTCGGGCGTACGAGCATGTATGACCTGACGGGTCCCCATCTCCGGGAGGAGTAAGACTACCCTCCCGATGCCCTGGAAAGGCTTCTGGGATGATGTCGTTGGCATGCATCCTTGCTGGCGTCGGCCGTTCGGGCGTAGGAGCATGTACGACCCGACGGTTCCCAATCTTCGGGAGGAGTAAGACTACCCTCCCGATGCCCTGGAAAGGCTTTCGGGATGACATCGCCGGCATGCATCTTTGCCGGCGTCGGCCATTCGGGCGTACGAGTATGTACGATCCGACGGTTCCTAATCTCCGGGAGGGGTAAGACTACCCTCCCGATGCCCTGGGAAGGCTTTCGGGATGACGTCGCCGGCATGCATCCTTGTCGGCGTCGACCGTTCAGGTGTACGAGTATGTACGACCCGATGGTTCCCAATCTCTGGGAGGAGTAAGACTACCCTCCCGATGCCCTGGTAAGGCTTCTGGGATGACGCCGCCGGCATGCATCCTTGTCGACGTCGGCCATCCGGGTATATGAGTATGTGCACCCGAGCGGTTCCCGGTCACCGGAGAATTTTCTGATCCCTTGGAAAGACTTCCAGGATAATGCCACGTTTGGCTGGGCTGACTATCGTGGTTTTCCGTTTTTAGAGCCGGAGAAAGGTTGGGATTGCCCGGGCTGTCTAGGGGTGCCTAACACCTTCCCCAACAGTACCTTAAGCCCCATATCCTGTTCTCTCATGTTTCGTATACCATTACACAATTTCACGTCATTCTCATGGTTTTACTGTTCCGATGGTGGAAGGACACTTCCCCATCTGGTTTACCCAAAAATAAGGTGGCGACTCCGTTCAACGAGTCATTGACCTCACGTGGTGATGCACTCACACAATCACCTTTTAATTCTCTGTACCTCGGTCCATCTGCTGGCGGAGCTGGCGGAAACCCATGGGCTTTCGGGTGATAGTCGGATGAAAGAGAGTGTACAGATTTTTGGCGACTTCACTGGGGAGCTGGCCTCTTGGTTAGCTTATGGGGAACTGGCCCGTTGAGTCTCACCATTGGCGACTGTCGAGTGGATGAAATGGGACGGTGGGGCAGAATGCCCCTAGTTCTCCCCCGAGGTGCAGGTCTTCTGGAGGAGCTAGCGGATTTCCTGGTGGAAGTGCTGGCGGCCGGTTGGACAGTATGCAGAAATCGAGTAAACACCCCAGAAGAAGAAGTGGCGAGTTGGTCGTTCATGGCCGTGGGGAGCCGGTCTGAAAAGTCGGCAGTCGGCCTGTTTGAAGGCGGCAGCCGTGATGATCCCCGGTCGAGTTTGTCTTTCATGGCCCTGGGGAGTCGGTATGAGAAGCTAGAGGTCGGCCTGTCTGAAGGTGGCAGCCGCGATGATCCTCAGTCGAGTTTGTCTTTCATGGCCTTGGGGAG
Organism: Amphibolis antarctica; assembly: GCA_024699675.1. Lineage (NCBI taxonomy): Eukaryota > Viridiplantae > Streptophyta > Magnoliopsida > Alismatales > Cymodoceaceae > Amphibolis > Amphibolis antarctica. The sequence goes on along the minus strand of JAMKPZ010000863.1, from coordinate 31,104 downwards.
CCGGTATGAGAAGCTGGCGGCCGGCCTGTTTGAAGGTGGCGGCCGTTATGATCCCCGGTCGAGTTTATCTTTCATGACCGTGGGGAGCTGACCTCTTGGTCAGCTTGTGGGGAGTTGGCCTGCTGAGTTTCACCATCGGCTCTGACTGTTGTGCGCATGAAGGGGGAGGAGGGTCAGAATGCCCCTAGTTCTGTCTAGGAGTGTTGGTCTTCTGGACAGTACACAGAAATCGAGTAAACCCCCAGAAGAAGAAGTGGCGAGTTGGTCGTTTGGGGCCGTGGGGAGCCGGTCTGAGAAGCCAGCGGTCGGCCTGTCTAAAGGCAGCGGCCGTGATAATCCTCGGTCAAGTTGTCTATGGGTAGAACTTCTTCAACTGCGACAGATTGACTGGATCGAACTCTTGTTGGGTGGCTTCATCAAAGAGGTAGGTGGCCCCCCTGCTGAGGGTCTTGGTGATGACGTAGGGTCTATGCCAATTTGGGGAGAATTTTCTTGTGGAACCTGTTGGGAAGGTAGCGCGAAGGACTAAATCACCGGGCGTGAGGAGTCGGGGACGGACTTTCTTGTCGTAAGCCCTTGCCATCTTTCGCTGATAAGTTTTGGCATGGTCCAATGCTCTCAACCTTCTCTCGTTTAGGAGATTGAGTTGCAACATGCGCGATTCCGACCACTGGTCATCAGAGTCTGCTTCCTACTTGAGGATGCGAAGGGATGGAAGCTCTACCTCCACTGGCAATACTGCTTCGGACCCGTATACCAGCGAGTATGGTGTTGCTCCGGTGTCGGTTCGTAGGGATGTCCGGTAGGCCTAGAGTGCATACGGGAGGTGGTCGTGCCAGTCTTTGTGTGTCCGTTCGGACCATCTTGTTGAGGATCCGGACCAATGTCTTGTTAGCCGCTTCGACTGCTTCGTTCATCTGTGGCCTGTAGGGGGACGCCCTTAGGTGGCGGATATGACACCGCTCGAGGTAGCCTGTAACCTGCTTAGCTGTATAGTTGGTGCCGTTGTCGGTCACCACCTCGAAGGGTACGCCATATCGGGTGACAATGTTGTTGCACAAGAACCTCTAGGTGGCGGTTGCCGTGACTGTTTTGTAGGAAGCCGCTTCCACCCACCTGGTGAAGTAATCGATGGCCACCAGTATATACCGGTGTCCATTGGTGGCTGTCGGCTTGACCTCGCCTACCACATCCAAGGCCCACATGGAGAATGGCCAAGGGGAAGCCATGTTGTATAGTTCCTTGGGGGGCGCGTGGATGAGGTTTCCATGAACCTGGCATTAGTGACAGCGACAGACGTAAGTGGTGCAGTCTGCCTCCATTGTGCTCCAGTAGTAGCCTTGGAGCATGATCTTTTTCACTAGGAGGATCCCATTCATGTGAGATCCACAAACACCTTCATGAATTTCACAAGATTCAGAAATGCGGATTTTGAACAACCCTGAAAGAATACTTAGTAGAGTGCATTGGTTAATAGACATTGATGTGGCAACCATATTTATCAGCAGACTTAAGGAGGAAATTTGTAACGAGGTTCAGGTGGCATCACCTGTTACTCTCATGACAACCATGAAGAGTGCTTGTATTTAAGAAGAGAAATGGGCCCGTTATCGAGCGATCATCAGACACGAAGGGGAAAGTTCTGGATCTTATGAAAGAAGAGTAAAGATAGTAGAGGGGAACACTATCAACCAGAATCGGAACCCAATTTGAAGGTATCTTACACCTAAACAAATGAAAAGGTGATAGGAGAAGCAACTCTGCTATCATTGCGACGAGAAGTGGTCCAAGGGCCACAAATGCAGAGCTCAAACTCTATTCTTGCTCCAAGACACAAAGGAAGAGGAGGAAGAAATGGGTGCTGTCGATGAAGGAGGAGATAACATAGAATGGGATGCCTAAGCCTTGATCACGGGAGGTGAAGGACCTCAAACAATGAAGTTTTGGGGATGGATCGCTAGTCGAATAGTGCTCGTCATGATCGATAGTGGCGAAATGCACAATTTTTTTGGATCCAATGCACAATTTTTTGGACCCTCGATTTGTTTCGGCAAATGCAATTATTTACGCACTCGTCTTTTTTGACTGCAATTTTCCAACTGCAATTATTTACGCACTCGTCTTTTTTGACGATATATTGGTCTTGAACCCTTAGGTTCACGAACACTGTCAACATTTATAGTAGGTCTTACAAATCTTTCAAGATAATGAGTTCTTGGCGAAGAGGAGTAAGTGCAAATTCGGTGTAATGAAAATTGATTACCTGGGACATGTTGTGGGAGGGGGAAAAGTTTGGTCCCAAGAAGAAAGGTTGTGTAGCATCTAGACTTTTGGCCCATTCCGATACAGATTAAGGGGCTGTGATCTTTTTTGGGACTCGCTGGCTATTACTAGTGATTTATACTAAAATATGGCATATTGGTAGCACCCTTAACTTGGCAATGAAAGAAAAATGGGTTTAATTGGGGGTAGCGGGAACAGGAAGCCTTTGAAGAGTTAAAGAAATTAATGGAAGCGTCGGTGCTCGCACTCCCCGATTTTAGCAAGACATTCGAGGTTGAGATAGATGCATTTGAAGAAGGCTTAGGTGTGGTCATGATGCAAGAAGGCCACCTGATTGAGTACCTGAGTTGAGTTCTCAATGAATGGGAGAAAGCACTTTTGACGTACGAGAAGGAGATGCAAGCGATTTTGTTTGTAGTTTAGAAATGATGGCCATATCTATTAGGGCAGAGTTTCATTATTCGGACCAACCAGAGGAGTCTACAACATTTAAAAGAACAATGAATACACAATCCAGCATAACAGAAGTGGATTCAAAAGCTGATGGGTTTTGAATTTTCGATCGAATTCAAATGAGGTGTTACCAATAATGCAGTTGATACTCTATCCCAGTGGGAGGAAGGAAGAATCGAAGCAACAACGATATTAGTGTTAGAGAAAGATTGTGTCCACGAAATCTAAGAAAGCTATGAAAGAAAACCCGATTTGCAGGAATTACGAAATCAATGGCGTCTTTAGCAATTAGACTCGAAAAAGTTCGCAGAACATGGTGTAATTTTGTACGAGCGGGGGTGAATACTTGTTAGTGCTACCTTACTGATAAAGTAGAAGTTGCTAGTAGAATTTCATGACTTACCACAGGAGGGACATAGTGGGTTTGAACGAACCTACAAGCGATTACGGTGATTATTCAAATGGAGGGCAATGAAATCCGACATCCGACATTACATTTGGGAATGCGACAATTGCCAGAGAACGATGATAGAGAATTTGCATCTTGCCAATCTTCTTCAATTATTGCCAATACTGTAGAGGATATGGAACTCTCAATGGATTTCATTGAAGGGTTACCTCGTAGCAATGATTATACTACCATTTTGGTGGTGATAGATAGATTCTTGAAATATACACACTTTATTCCTTTGAAACAGCCATATACTATGCACTCTGTGGCTCTTGTTTTCATTTCACAGTTGGTTTGGTTACACGGGTTGTTGATCACAATTATCTCTGACTATGACCTAATCTTCCTAAGTCAACTATGGCGAGAGCTATTCAAGCAATTGGGGATGAAGTTAAAGTTCAGTTTTGCCTACCATTTACAAATGAAATCAATTAACCACTGTCTAAAACAATATGTCTAGAATTTTTGCTCATCTAGACCAAACAAATGGAGCACTTGGTTGACTTGGGTTGTGTACCACCATAACGTAAGCTTCAGCTAGTTGACTTAAATGATACCATTTGAGATTGTCTATGGACGGCCACCGTCGGAATTGGCAGGGTACAAGTTGAAGACTTGCTGGGTGGCTTTAGTGGAAGAACATTTACAGAAGAGGGATCAACTATTACAGGAACTCTGAAATAATCTCTGCAAAGCCCAAGAACGAATGAAGAAATATGCCAATAGATCTTGAATAGATTGGGAGTTTGCAGTGGGGGTGTGGGTTTATTTGTGGTTTCACTTGTATCAACAAAGAACCATTGTGTCTAGAGTTAACCAGAAATTGCTGTAGAGATATTATGGATTGTTTCAAGTCAAGGAGAGGATCGGGAAGTTCACCTATAGGTTACAACTACTAGGAGCGAAGATCCACTCGGTTTTCCATGTTTTTTTGCTTAAACCTAAAATTGGGAATTAACTTGTGTCCACAACCATAGTGGACGTTGGTGGCAGACATGAAGAACATCCTAGACCATAGAAAATCCTTTATCGTCACCTAATCGAAAGGAGAGGAAGACCAGAAGTTGAAGTCTTGATTCAGTGGCAGGGCAAGGAGGAGGCCAAAGCAACGTGGGAACCTTACTGCTTGGTAGGTGCCAAATGGTTGGAAGTTGTTGCTGAGGGCAGCAACGAATCTTAAGGGGGAAGGAATGTTACCGACCAAACATTTAAACATTTTTGTAATTAGTTATGGGTGGGTTAAGCTACGGTTATAATGTTGTAATAGATTGCACCCAATTGTAATTGTATAAATAACACTCCAGTAATAGGAATGGCATGCTTTTTGGTGAGATAATTGTGTGTGTTGTCTTGTTCGGAAGGGTCACCACCAAACGTGAGTGTTTAGTTTTGAGAGGTTTGCCATCGGAGCTTGTTACCTAATCTTTCTTTTACCCTGTCGTCTATCTATACCCATCATTGGGAGGGTGCACAGCCAAGGCGACCACCTTCCTTCGTGCATTGATCTCTACGATTGATGGCTTGTAACACACACATAATGCTTTGCCTTTCTCTTGTTTGGACGATTTGTGCACCCTGAAGTCATTGTTGCTTGCATCCATTAGGCTTGTTGGTGATTGATTGTAGACAAGGAAGATGAAGAAGGAGAAGAGGGATAGAAAGAAAAAAAAGGTGAGAAAAAGAAACTAGAGGAGATTGGAGCATGTGTTAAAGGAAAGAGTTCAGTATGGTGAATGGAAGGGAAAAAAAGGAGGAATAAAAAAACGAAAATTTTTTGTAGGTGGTTCCTCTCTTCTTTGTACAGCCCTTTTCTAGGGTGGTTGTGTGGCTCCCCTTACGAGTGGTTTAGTTTGGTAGATGGTTATGGCAGCTGCATTGCCCAACTACTTTGTTGTAGAAGGTTGCCCCATGCAATCAAGAAACAATCGTCTATGCATGTGGATCGTCCATTCACATGTTTTCGTGCCTTTGGTGTGTGAGCTCATTGTTCAAATAGTTGTCCTACCATGTTGACTGCACTTGCATCAATTTCCACTACCCAGTCTCATCTTAGAATGGATTTATATTGCTCATTCTCTTGTTTCTGACAAGCAGTTGTTGCCTCCACTCTATTCAAGGCTTTGTCCTTTACATGGTCTTTGTGTATTCCAACTTGAGGGGAGTGTTAAAGTCTAAATAATATATTAGGACTTTTATGTAAGTGGATTTAGTCTCACATTGGTTAAGTGTCTTTTATCATTCTTATGTAGCCTTTATATAAAGAGGCCTTATCTTTTGTTAATGTCATATCAAAAACTTCCACTTATTTCTAATGTTCCAACAATTGTATCTAGTAAGTGGTTTGCTATGAATTTAATACCCTTAGTTTGATTTGTTTGTCTATGATGACATTGAATGATGATAAACATGCAATGAAGCATAAACTATCCCATGAGTTTCTTCTTTCTTAATATTCTGAAAATATCTATCAGGGAATAAACATCATCTTTAATTTCACGTGTTAAACAAATTTAAAATAACAATGAATAAAAGCAACAAAATGATAAATTACTGATTCTCATGAAATGGATGTTGTGCAGGTGCACAAATATAGTAAGCATTGTAGAGTTTGTGACAAATGCGTTGATGGGTTTGATCATCACTGCAGGGTATGCTTGCTTTTGTGGAAGTAATTCCTTTGTTCTTTCCCATGTATAATGATGGTGATTCATTTTGTTTCTTTTTGCAGTGGCTAAATAACTGTATAGGAAAAAGAAACTACAGAAGATTTTTCGTCCTAATGGTTTCTGCACTTCTTCTGGTGAGAATAAATTTTTCTATTTCTGTGCTTACACGTGTACTAGGTGTAAGATCGTGTTCAATGGGTGACTCTGACCATATCTAGGTTCCTGTGATCTCTGTCGTGCCCCACTTCTATCTTCACCCATATCTTGGTTGCTTCATTTAGTTGACCTTGTACTAGTGAAGTCCTGTGCACTTAGCCTAGGATCCAATACCCAGTAGATGTACAGTGTATTTTGTTTTGTGTCCTTTTGATTTTGTTTTATTATTGACAGGTGTCCGTGATTTGTCCACATTGGGCTTGCGCTTGCAGCTTATTCTACAGTGGTCAATAGGAATCCTTGTGCTGGTTCGCTGTTTCCTTGAGCGGAAGTTCTTCAACGTGGATATAGCAGCAAAGCTTGGAAGTAGCTTCTCTTTGGTGCCATTTGTTGTGGTAGTGGTATGTCTTGACATATCTCCACTCATTCATTACTTTTCTGATCACATGATTAAAAGTTTGTGCATTTTGATTTTCTCAATATTTAAACAAGATGATGTTTCTATTGGCAGGTTTCATGTACACTCTTGGCCATGGTGGCAACTCTACCTCTTGCCCAACTTTTCTTCTTTCATGTTCTTTTGATAAAAAAGGTGTGCACTAAGTGAATTGTAATCCTTTTTATTTAATCTTGGCACTATATTACATTTCAAATGTTTCAATTCTGTAGGTGAGTGAATACAATGATTTTACAGTGCACTATCATAGAATTTTTGTATGTTGTCTTCTCACATTGCAACTTAAGTTTTTGTTTGAGTGATTGATGTAGTAAATGGATCCTTAGAATTACTGTTCTGCATTATAAATTACCATAAACCATTGTTCAATCATCTTTCATGTATGGTATCCCTTTTTTTTTTTGAAAATCCCCATTCTATTGTTCATGGGGCAGGGGCCTGATAAGAAAAAGTGGATACACTGTGGAGAGGACCAGGCCAAGTCCCACAAGAAAAACAAAGAAAATGTAGGCAAAAGCTAAAGCAACCATAAATAATTCATGGACAACCGGAGTCCAAGCTCTGGACAGCCGGACCCAGACTACAGATCTGGAACCAGACCTATGGCCATCTGGACCTAGAGCTACAGAAAGCTGGAATCTCACCTTTGACCAACCAGAACCCTGGCCTTTGGGCCACTGGAATCCGGGCTTCCAATGACTGGAAGGAGAATCTGGTTGATTGGAAAGTATACTCTGGTTAATCGGGAGGGAAGACTCCAGTCAACTGGAAGGTATACTCTGGATTACCGGAGTAAAGACTGTATTAAAATGTGACCACCTGAAATTAGGTACATGCCAAATGTCCATGAAGAAGTGTTGTTTGGTTTTCAAAGGAAGTGAGTCTACATTCTGAAAACACCTCTAGGATTTCAGTTTCAAACCACCTTGAGCAAGTGAGTCAGCAACTTGATTGCCCTCTCTATAGATGAGAGTTACTGTGGAAATCTGAATCAAGTGTTTAAACATCGTAGGCCAGGTGATGTCAACATTAAGGACAGGGCAGCAGCCCTCTTTGATAGTGCGAAATAAAGATATCGCATCAACTTCAAGAATCTCCTCATTTAGATTAACACCCACATCTATACAGCGGTTAAGGTTGTTGATCAAAGCTAGATACTCCACCATAAGGGGGGATCCAAATCCCTAGCAATTATGAAAAGCAAATATGATTTCTCCAAGCTGGTTTGACAATATGCCACCATCTGCCATTTCACCTGAGTGTGCTGAAAATTGAAGGCTCCATCAGTGTTCAGCTTTGAAAGATGTCCCTCCAGCCTGCTCAAGTAAATCAGCCTAGGTCTGTCGAGATGAGTACCTTCCATCAATGTAGAATCTCGCACCTGTATGTGCTGAAAATTGAAGGCTCTGTTAAAAGTCAGCAACCTGTCCCAGACTCTTCCTTTAATCTTGTTAAAGGACCCTATTTTGGCATCATAAAGCACTCTGCACCTCTCCTTCCAGGTTTCCAAAGTTAGACTGCAATAAAGTACTTCATGATGATCATACCCTGCTTACAACTAGAAGATTAGAGGACTGAATTTGCCTTCCTCTCCCAGCTTTGTTGATTTCAAATCTGATATTGGAATAATTTGCCATACTAGATTCTACCCTGAATAGCCCCTCCCCTTTGAAACACATGATAAGAGGAGTCAACATTTTTATTTGACAGCAGGTACACCTAGAGGCATGGGACACACCTTGTTTCTTAGTGTTCTCTATAGGTAGGGCCTTGTGATGTAATTGCCACAAGAATGAAACTTTAGTTGGAATATACATACTTCAGATGCTAGCGCTCCATTTATCTCTATTCATTTTGGTTTGGATAGCTTCCATGCATGTCTCCCAGAAAAGGTCTCGATCTTCATCCAAATGCACTTGAAAGAGTCTTTATTATCACTAACTTGTAGCTTTAATTGTTCATTTTCTCTATGTTAGAGAACATTTTTAATTATATGGTTTTGATGATATTATAAAACTTATCTTAAATGTACATTGAAAGGATCGTGCCCCTCTAGTGGTCGTATTGATCCTTTCATAAATTCCTCAACCAAGTGCATGAAGTTGGATATCAAGTCATAAAGAATAGTTGAAGAAATCCTAAGTTGCTGAATAGGTTGATATATGCTACCATATTCCAGACTAGCTATACCAATGTGAAGGTAACTAAGTATTGAAGAATGTGAACATGAAATTTAAAGATGTTTGAAGAGCAGTTGAAGAGATCTTGTTCTAAGATCTTGAAGAACAATTGTAGATCGATGTGTTTTTTAGTTTGAGTGTATATGTACATGTAATTCTCTTACTAGGGAGTTTAGTTTCATCTTTAGAGTATCTTAGGAGTTTAGCACTACACTTAGAAATTTCCACTAAGACACATCTAGATTAAAATAGATTAACAGTTTTGAAAAATGGACCAATTTTCTTAGGATCTATAGGCCATAGAATCACTGGTATACCAAGCGGTGTTGTTGAAAGGTGTGACCAAACAATGTATTTGACCATATTACACCTACATTACATCATATTGAGTCATAGGTATAATCGAACAATGGTATTGAACAGTGAGACCGAACAGTGTATTGAGAATCTCTTCAACACCCACATTGCACTGATATTTTGACTTACCGAATGATGCCATTGAATGGTAAGATCAGATGGTTTGCCAAGAGCCTCTTTAGTACAATTTATTGTTGGGTGTCTAGTACGCATGCCTTTCTTTGCATGTCCTAACTAAGCCGTTTGCGCTTGAGGAGGTGCTTCACGCTTTATTGTGACAGGGGGGGCATGATTGAAAGTTGGAGATTGAATGACCAAGAGTTGGGGATCGAATGACCAAGAGTTACACTCAACACAAATTTGTAAGTATTACACTGTGTCTTAAGAGGAATTGAAGAACTCTTGTTATCACCTTGGGATTTTAGCTTGATGGCAACACCTGAGCCTAACATTTATTGTATTGACCCTTTGGTGTACTAAGTTGTGCCATCGTGTAGCATGATTGAATGGTATACAATTTAGGAAAATGTTTGTTTTTTACAAAAATTGAGTCAGGGACTTTCAGACTTATTCATTAGACCAATGATTCATCTTGTAAATCTAATTGTTGTCCCTTAAGAGAACCAGCTGTTACTAATATGGATCAACATTTTGAAAAAATGTTAATTTGTTCTGGTAACAAAATTAGCTGTTAGAACATATTCGGTAATAGAGCTCATTATATAAATCATTATACAAGACACGTAAAAAATTAAAACTCTTGCGCATATCTAGCACTTTCTTTGACTCAACTAAAGAAACAAGTTTTCATTATCTTTTGCTCAGTGCTTCAAGTTTACACAATTTTAATTAGTTCAAGTTGCATCATTAATCCTTTAGAGCAAGAGCAAAAGCAATATGTTGTAAGTTAATTGTTTATTCTGTTCTGTGTAAGTAGTTTGTAAAATTGGGTTGGGTTTTTTATGCTTGCATTAGAAAACACTAGGGATTTCTTGGGAGAAGAAATTTGGGTTGGTTTGAAGTGTTTCTACTTACACTTGTTGGTTTGTAGTGTTTCAACCTGAAAACACTAGATTTGTTGGTTTGTAAAGTTTGGATTTAAAAGCATTAGGCTTGTTGGTTTTGTAGTGTTTTGACTTGAAAACACTAGGCTTGTTGATTTGTAGTGTTTCAACTTAAAAACAACAAATTTTTTGGTTTGTAGTGTTTCAACCTGAAAATACTAGGCTTGTTGGTTTGTAGTGTTTTGATTTGAAAACACTAAGCATGTTGATTTGTAGTGTTTCGACTTAAAAACACTAAATTTTTGGTTCGTTGTGTTTCAACCTAAAAATACTAGGCTTGTTGGTTTGTAGTGTTTTGACCTGAAAATACAAAGTTGGCATATTTGACCTTAAGCACATGGTTAGTTAAAGTGTTTGACTTTAAACACTAGTTGTATAGGTTGTTGTTGAACTTACAAAAGCACTAGTTGTAAAATTTGTTTATAATAATGTTGTGTAGGCTTAAACTTAAACTTGAGGATACACGTACTTAGTTGGGGAATCACTTTAAAAGTTTGTGTGCTTATATTCTTGCTTTAATTTCTTATTTATATTTCAAATCAATTTAAATTCACTATTCACTGTTCTTTAGTAAGCGAATCGATCCTAACACTTTTAGGCTACCATGAAGTGGAAAGGTTATTGAACATTGGTTACTACTATTCTACCCTACTGTAAGCATAGGATCTCTCCTGTGATAGCTGTCCAAAATGGTACCACCATCTAACCACCATTGGTGCTAGAAGCTAATGTCCCCTCTACCTTTGATCCATTGAACATAACAAGCAAGGAGTCCCCGGGCTGCCCTGAGATGTTTCCAACCAGCAGAAGTAAATTTCATCCCTTGGAATCTGGGGCAGTAATGCTACCTTAGAGTTTGAGCATGGCATCAGTCTAGATGGAATGTTGCAGAAACAATCTCCTAAGCCTTTTCATCCTTAGTGCCTCCATAACATCTTTAAGATCCCTTATACACAACTATTTTATCCCTTCTGACTGAACCCTTCTGTGTTCAGTGGTAGACCCCTAAAGAAAATTCTTCATCATCTTTTGAATTCTATCTAGGACACCTATAGGAAATCCATCACACTTAGAAGATGAATTGGGATGCTAGACAAAACGTGCTAATAAGTGTGAGTTTGCCACCTGGTGATAAAAGTTTTGATTTCCATCGAGCTAGCTTATTTTGAATTTTCTGTATTTTCTCCTCAAAGTATTGTATCTTAGTTCTTCCTTTAATGATTGGGCAGCCCAGATACTCGAAAGGGAATTCCCTTCTCTGGAATCCAGTCACCTCTGTTATCATTTGGCCCCTATTCAAAGAGCTTTTCTTGGAAATTGGAAAGTAGCTCTTACTCATTTATTTTCTGTCCTTCCATCCCGCTAGCTTATTTTGATACTCCTTCAAAAAGAGAATTATATCATCAACATAAAGATGAGAAAATCTCTAAAGAGTTGCATCCTGTATTGTAGGGTGATTTGTTTCTCCACAATTAGCTTATTGAGACCTCTGCTTAAGATTTCCTCCACAATGATGAATAGTCTAGGGGAGATACGATTCCCATGTCTAAAGCCCTCTTGAAGCCAGATGAATGTGTGGATCCCCTACAACTCATGAAAATGTCTCATATCTTCTCTCTTGATATGTTTAGAGCAGAAAAAATGAGGAAGAAAAGATCACAATTTCTTATGTTTTCTCGTGAGAGATTTTGGTAGCATAGTGATAATTTATAATACTATCATTTCCTTAATGAAGTAATATGGGCATCCACACTTTTCTGCATGTCATTATGTGTTGTTTTTTATTTGCATGTCCTTCGACAATAACACTGAATGGTCTGCCTAATGAGGATGCAACTATTTGACCAGAATGCAAAATGTTAATGATAAGGGTGACTCAGCTTTTTATAATTGGGTTGGAGACTTTTTTATGGTATAGGATCTACTTTTTTAATCAAGGGTAATTGAGCTTAATACCATGTAGAACTCTAAAATTCAAACTAATAAGTGTGAGGTAAACAGTGACAAATATGTAGTAGGAATTGGTTGTAGTGGTGACTTAGGGTTAGGGACAAGATTTTTTGGGAACTGTTTTGATATGCTAGATGTAAATACACATTTTTGGAGAACTATTCCAGTATGTTGGATGAAAATGCAGCATTTTTTGGGAACTGTTCTGGTATTCCGGATAAAGATGTGACATTTTTCAGATTGTCAAGAAAACTCGGTAGACAGGATTTACAAAATGGTCTATTAGGTTTTTCATGGAAAGATTGGATTACAAATAGTCTATTTGGAAATTTCAGGCTTAGCCAGAGATGGATGGAATACAGTAGAACCAGACTTAGACATGACAAGATCGGGCTTTGACATGGAGGGTTGAAGTATGTGTTTCATACTTGGCATCGTAGTTTTAACCAAGCCAATCCATTTAGTGAAGATTGGGAACGTGTGATGGCAGATTTGATAGTGCATGGTAGGGATGCGATCTACAAGGTCTTTCATAGGAGTTTTCATTGAGCTTAACTTGGAAAGGAGGTCGTCCATTACAAAGTTGACCATACTTTGTGGAGCAAAACTTGATTGGAGATTTTGAACGTGTAATTGGAGGAGGTTGAATGCCATTGGCAAGTGACTGAAAATCATTGGGAGTAGCAGAACTTTGATGGGTTTGTGAATGCAAGGAAGTTTGATGCGTGGGTGGAGTAGTTGGAGACGTATTTTTCCTTGTATGATTATGAGGATAGAGGAAGTCTTGTTTGCATCACTCAAGCTAAAAGGCCATGCTTTGGCTTGGTGAAATGACTTGAAGGAGATGTTGGAATTTGAAGACCCGATGTGGGAAAAATTCATTTGATTGCCATGGGAGTTCTATCCTTTGGGCTACGTTCACAATTGATGGATGAGGTGGTATGCACTTTGACAACATAGGGGCCAGTCTTTGTAGGACTACACCATAGAGTTCCATTGGATGGTAGTGATGTTAGGAGTTTCTCTTGCAGAAGGAAGAAGAGAAGTTCGTTGCCAAGTTGAAGGGCATTGCAAAGGTGTCTACACAAGCCATGGTCATTGAGACTAAGAGCCGAATAGTCTACTTCAACCATGGCCATGACTGTTTGGTTTGAATTTGTCATTTTGTTGTTCAACCTATTTCTTATGCAGTATTGTGGTTTATCGAGGATAAATGCCTTTGTAATTGAAAGACCTCATGTTAAGGGAATGTCATAGAATTATCTTACAGTCGCAGGGAAAAGTTATCATATCTCACTCATCATTTGTCATTCTATTTCAAATAATATTTTCTGATTTAGTGTGACATCATCAGATAAAAAACTTGTTTGAATCAAATGCAAAATGTGAAACATATATTATCTAAGAGAGCAGATAAATTGCATGTTCTTTCTTATCTTATTGTTTTGTCTTGTGACTACAGGGTATTAGCACATATGATTACATCATTGCGTTGAGGGAGCAGGAGCAGCAGGGCGTACCCATGCATCAGAGTCCTCAGATGACTCCTCTAAGTTCCTTGACTGGTTTGAGTAGTGCTAGCTCATTCAACACTTTTCATAGAGCGGCATGGTGTACTCCTCCACGATTATTTCTTGAAGATCAGGTATGATTCACACGAGTATTATCTTTTACCCTTGGGATCAAACCCTGGCTAGTTTTGCAAAAATCTTTGGAGCAATATATGTTTTATAGAACAACCAGTTTCGAAGTATCTTCTTACTGTGTTATTTTGAAAGAAAAATGTTTTGTATGTTTTAAACTAAATGATTCAATAGGAATGCCGTAATACAAGTTATAGTGAAAAATATACCTTTTAGTTGAAGTTGTGGTTTCAAATTTAGTTGACGTGTCCTTGGTGTTGTTCCAAATGCATCCTTGATCTGTCTTTTCTCTCATGGCTCTTTAGGGATCATCCGAATTTTTCTCAATTTCAAAGATTATATAGATTCATGCTGTCAATTCCTTGGTGAAGAAGCACTGAGATGATATTGTTCTCTAAAGCCTACTGGTTTTGATAGTGTTAATTTTCAGTCCCTGCAGCATACATGGAAGCTCCACATCATGATTCTTCTTTTTGTTTTCATGTTAGGACGTCAATATGTTAAATGCCTTGTCATTTGCTCTTTCAGTTTGATGTCATTCCTCCAGAAACTGGGCCAAGTAAGAGGATGATGGCCATAGAGGAGCATGGCAAGAAAAGGACTGGAGGAAGCGTAACGATCAATCCTTGGACTCTGGCACGTTTGAATGCAGAAGAAGTTTCAAGGGCAGCTGCTCAAGCAAGGAAGAAATCCAGAGTCCTCCAACCAGTGGTGAAGAGAGAAGCATTGCCAGGGCAAGAAACTGATAGCAGCAGTTTTGGCAGCAGAAGTGGTCAATTGGTGTCGAGGATTGAAAACCGGAGGAGGCCCAACAAGAGAATTAACCTCCCATCCAAGTTTGCCCTTGCGCAACACCCTAGCGGTGCTTCCGACAGCAATGGCAGTGAAGTGGCCGGAGGAACATCATCTGCAAGTTTGGCCCCTCTGCAGCTTGAAGCGAGGACCGCATTCCGTGCAGCCAGAGCAATGTCCACCGGAATCCTTGAATTGTCGCCTGACAGTGGTTTAGAGTCTCCTGATATTCACCCTTTTCGTGCCTCATCTGGTACCGAAGAGGCCCGTGAGTTCACAAGCATTGCATCGGAAAATGCTGCTGCTGCTTCTCTTCAATGCGTTCAGCTTTCAAGATCAACGAGTGACGGCTATGAAGCATCAGGAGGTGAAGACAGTGACAGGGTGCCGTCAAGGATCGTGCACAGGTCGTCAAACTGGGGTAATCTCCTCTTCAACTCGGGCCATAGAGAGGCAGCAGATATACCGAGGGGATCGTGTTCAATGGGCACGAGGAGTGCTTCGGCCAGCCATTCTGACTTAGCCTGATTGACAATTGCCAGACCGAAGTGTAGGCGATGATCAAAGGAGACAGGATGAGGAGGAATGGTTGCCTGTTATAGACGACCGAGCTGAAGGATGGATGTTTTGTGCAGTCTGTGTGACCATTGCCAATCTGAAACATCCATCTCTCTCTCTCTCTCTCTCTCTCTTGTGCCCTTTCAAAACGGCACAACTAATTATGAGGTAATAACTCAGTGTTTAGATGTTTAAGAGAACAAAACTGACGGATGGACATGGTACTCTGCTGTTTGGTTTGGTTGGATGTGGGACTGGACTGGTGTGCCTAAGAGATGATGAATCTTATTGTTGCATGGTTGACGCTCTGCTTGAATGATATCTGATGTGCTGCTTGATCACATGATACCAGTATGATTTCCACTTTACTTTTGATCAGCCGCAGGTAGTCATGAACAAGGTTTTGGTACTGTGGTAGACGAAGTCACGTGCAATGCACGTGAATTGCACTGAGATGTAAAGGTAAAGTTGCCTTGTTCACGTCGAATCAACTGGTGGTCTTGTGCACTGCTTGTAAGGTTTAAATTTGTGTTGCCTTCGGTTTCAATTGGAAAATGAGTCGGGTATTCGGTCATATTTTATGAAACCATGAGGGAATCCAATTAGGTTGGTATGATCTTGTACGGTTAAATTATGTTGGTAATTGACATGATATGGTTTAATGGGTTATACTTAGATCGTTATGTTTCTGTGTTAGTACTTTTATGAATTCGAATCTTATTTTTAATTAATTTTTAACAAAATAATTAAAAATTGAATCACGTTAAATTTGCATGATACAACACAAGTTCAAATAGATTGAAAGATTAGACATAACCTAACTCAATATAATTAATAATGTTGAACTTTCGAAATACAACCAATCCAACATAGATCATACATCTTTAATTTGACACAAATCAACATGTTTATTGAAGAGTTTGAATGATGGAAGAAAAAGAAAATGGTAAAAATTTTGATCTATTTTTTTTTATCATTTCACATCTTTTTTACTATTTTTAAAACACAAATCTTCTTTATTAATAACAATATATGGAATCTGTGTTTGCGAAAACTGATCCGATAAAAACGCATGCTAAGGTGATAATAATAATCAATAATGTTCAAATCACAGAGAAAAATTAAATACGAAGAAAAATAGGGTCACAAGAAAAAAATAAAAGCACACATTTCTAACCCAAACTGTACATACGCACAGACAAATTTATTAAATTGGGAGCAATCACTTGACCTTCATCATGAGCTTGAATTCGTCGAAGCTTACCTTGCCGTCGCCGTCCATGTCAACCTGGCGTATCATCTCTCTGCAGCTCGCCGGCGTGTAGCCTTCCTTCTTCCCCATCGACTTCATCACCGCGTTCAGCTCGTCCACCGTGATGTGCCCGTCGCCGTCGCCGTCGAACAAGTCGAAGGCCTCCCTCATGTCCCCCTCCCCCTCGTCTCCCCGACCCCCGGGAACTGCAGCTGTGCCGTGAGGACCACGGTCGGGATATCCTCCTCTTGACGGCCTTGTCGTCCCTCCCACGGAGCGGTAGAGCTCCCGGAACTCGTTGATGTCGACCACCCCGTCTCCGTTGGAGTCGAGCCTCCGGATCATGTCGGCCACGTCCTTGTCGGAGCTGGACATCCCCATCCTGGCCAGGGACTGCCACAGCTCATCCACGGTGATGACGCCGTCCCCGTCGCTGTCGAATGTGGAGAAGGCCATGCCCACCTCGGCATGGTCCTCGTCGTCGTCGTCGCCGGCTGCTGCCTCTGCCGCCGCCGACTCTCGCCCGGGGACTTGTTGGGTGGAGGAAGTGGGTTTGGCGTGCATCAACGCTGCCTGCCCGTGGGAGGAGTGGAGGGATGACGGCTGTCGATTTGGGAGGTGTAGCAAAGCTCGCAGCTTTGTGGGGGAGTGGACGCTGCAGGTGTACAAGAGCCCAGCGAGGAAGAGGACTGCAAGCAATATCAGAGTGGTCAACATGTTGGCGAAAGCTGAGGAAGACGAGGGGGTGAGAAATGAAGCACAGACGAATCATTCAAGCATATATATATATATATAATAGAAGCAAAGAGTGGAAGCGAATTTTGCATTCAGGGGTGACTTTTTTAACTTTGAGTGTTTGATAAAATTAAAATTAAAGTTAAGAGTTAAAATTTAAATGATAAAAATTTATACAATAATAATAATGACTTTAAGAATTAATAAAAATTACAACCAAATGAAACCTAAATCTACTCAATCAAGGAGAATAGCGGCCGAATAAGATGTAACTATACTTCGTTTCTTTGGACTTTAGAAGTTAGAAAAAATTAAAATTAAATGAAATCTAAATCTACTCAGGATAAGATATAAAAGAATACTTTATTTGATAACAATTTTTTTTAAACTTTAGTTTTATATCTGTATAAATATTTACGTATTATGTATAATTTTATTATTATAATTTATTATAAAATTAAATTTTATTTGATAATAAAATATAACTTTTAACTACGCGTAATAATTTCACAATGAAATTGAATTATGGCGACCACGCGCTCCGGACGCGCTTTCTTGGGGTGAACGGGTCCACGTCATGAGATCCACCAACAAAACACGCGGTTTTTTCTTTTTTTTTTTGTTCTTTTCCAAACAAAACACGCGTTTTTTTCTACATTCACTATTTGCGAAACGGGAGCCACGCGTTTTTACCGTCGCTCGTGCCCCTGGTACCGGTGGTTGTCGGGAGGAGAGATCTCGCCAACCGTACCACGAGTTTCAAAAATATTGATTATGAAATTTAACTTTAATTTTAATTTTATATAAATTTTTAATAATATTATTATTATATAAATTTTAATATATAACTTTTATTATCTTAATTACTATATAATTTTAACTATATTTGTAAGATGACCTCTAATTTTAATTTTATCAAACTTTTGAAAAAATGAAACTTATATTTATACACATGCAGCTCCAATCTGATATACATCGATCAATAGTGGTTTAATTTAGATAAAGAAGACATTGTTTACTTCTTCTTACTCTTATTTTTTATAAGTACTTTTATTTTTATGATAATATTTTTATTATTTAATTTACTTATTTTATTATCAAAATTATTTTTCTCTCTCTTTCCATCGTAAAATCTTTTACTTGAAAATTACTTTTCTTCGTTTTCAAAGTGAAAAAGTTAAATTGGTGAACGAAGCCTAACTAAATATCTTTGATATTTCAACGCTTTCGAATGTTTGATATTTACGGTGTTTTCTTTATCTTGTTATTGTTCAATTCATTGTATGATGCATCTGCTTTTCGTGCTTTATTCTTTCCTTTCTCCCGTTCGTGTTTGCTGCTGTTGTACTTTTCTTTCTCATGGTATTTACAATTCTTCGAGGGAGTTTGTATAGGTCTAACAAGCACGTAGAGAAAAGTTCAACAAGAAAAATGAAGGAAAGTTGGTAGAAAATTAGGATTGTTTGTGTCAATAAGAAAGTTAAGGAAAGTTACAACTACTTTCTCGACTTTAAAAAGGAGTTTGTATTTTTGAAAATGATGAAAATTTTAATCTATTATTTCCTACTATTTCATATTATTTCCTATTATTTTAAAAAGTACAAACCCTCCATTGAATATTTAACTTTCCTTAACTTTCTCTCCTCCCCTCCTCCAAAACTCAAAGAATCATTTGTTCGCCTCTTTTCTGACCTCACCCACTCTCACCACTTGCTCTCTCCGTTCACCCCAAGTTTACTCTCTTGATTGTTGTCATTCTTCCAATGGTTGAAGGTCGTGATGCTATCGTGCACTATCGCTACCTTTTGTCATTTTTGTGGTATGTTTTTCTTCATAATGCAATTGTATCATACATCCATAGGGTACGTTGGTTGATCACCACCTTCTTGCATTATCCTCTTTATGTTGTAGATCAAAAGGGCTATCTGGGAGCTGCAAATACTAAGAATGTGATTTAGGCTTCTCAGGTCTAGTGTTTGAGGCTTGCTTGGACATTGTTAGTGAAAGGATTGATTCAACCGTAAGAGGGGGTGAACAACGTGTTCTTATAGTTTAAATGATTTTTTAACAAATGAGTGCACAAGTAAATTATAAGAACAAAGTGCATTAGAGAATTTTAGGTGATTTCCTAATTGGGTACGTTTACCCCCAAGCTAAATTAGCTTAAGCTTACACTAAGTCACTATTAAACAACAATTACAATAGGAGTTCAACGTCAAACTCCACAACTAACAATACAATTAGGTTCTTTATGATACAACTCCTTAACCAATAAAAGTTTAAGGTCAAACTTTTCAACCAACCATGTGTTTGTGGTAGAACACACCAACCAATTAGTATTTTCAGGTGAAACACACCAACCAGTGTTTATGATAAAACATCGCAAACCAACTAAGTCGAGTGTTTACATACAATACTCCAATCAACTAGAGTTTTATAATAGAAACTTAGCAAACTCACAAGAGTTTAAGGTGTAACTCTTCAACCAACCACTCCTAGTCACAAGGAGTAAACCACTTGTGTTTTATGGTAGAAAGACAAGCCAAAACCAACAAATCAAACGAGACTAGTACAACTCCTCAAAACTAGTTAAGCACATTAACAAATGTGCTTTCTATGAAGGATACAATGGATGAATACTTTGAACTTGTGTACTTGCAAGAGCCTTCAAATGATCTTCAATGTGTTGTAAGATTGAGAATTGAGAGCTTAAGTTCGTAGGAAGGATTATGAGTGCTAAATATGTGTTTAAGGTTGGATTAAGCATCTTATTTATAGAGTGAATTAATGTCTCTAACAACTATATTTTTGCCCAAAACAGAATTTCGAATTTGACTTTGTAATTTCATTTTTCCAATAGTCATTTTCTATGGTCATGTTCTCCTAGTTCAAAATTCCATTTGATCTTCCAAACTCTATTGGATGAAGAAAATGCAAAAATGGAATTCCACATTTTCATTTCAGATTTCTATTTTTCTATAAAAGTGAAAACCCTATCTTTTAGTCTAGGAATGAAATTTCATTTGGGAGAAATTACATTCCAAAATACACAAGATGAGTTCAAAAGCTAATTCATGAGTAGATATCAGAATTTCGTCTTTTTGGGAAAATAGATATCCAATTTTTTGTGTGCAAGATGAGATAATACTTAGAATGTGATGCTTAGCTATATTTAGGTTGGGTTTTTCAATTTTAGGGTGTGGTAACTTGGTTTAATAACGTGGTTACCTGATTTGACAGTTGTGGTTAAAATAGATATGTGTAAATTGGTTTTTTTGGTGAAGAGATTGAGTATACTGATAGAAAATCTAGATTTTTTAGTGAAAAATCAGGTTAATTGGATGAAAAATTGGTTTACCCAGATGGGTTCAAGTACTTTGGTAAAAACAAAATTTCATTTTTGGGAAATCGGAATTCTTAATTTCTCTATAGAAGCCTAGGTTTAAGTGTGTTATCTATAGTGTGGTGAGAGAATGTATGTCCTAGAACTAGCATGTTCCTAGAGCAAGAGCAATTAATCACATTCACACAACTAATACTTTAAGTTTGAAGGCTTGAGTGTGTTAGGATTCAATCATGATCACTAGAGAGGGGTGAATAATGATTTTTCAAATATAAACGAATTTTTGTATGAATTTAATGAAAATACGAAATAAACAAAGTGCGACTAATCGAATTGATGTAGAAACGAAACTAAATATCTTGCAACAAAAGTGAATACGAATTTCAAAAAAAAGAAGTAGTGGAAATAAAGCACACAATGAGTTTTAGGTGGTTCACTAGGGGTACCAGCTGCTGGCTTTTCTTATCGGTTTTTCGGTGGCGGGCCAGCTAGCCTCTCTCATCATTGATCAATCTTACTTCTGGGTACCTACATTTGGCAAGCAGCTATTGGCTGGTTTATCCGGGGCCCCTTCCTTCTCCCGCGTAATGTTTCATCTTGCGCTGATCCTTGTCTTGGCGTCCAGTTGTCCGAGTTCGGTGAGGCGCGGGGGTCTTGTTCGTTCCCGGTAACCCCCTTTTTTTTCGCGTGACATCTCGTCTTGTGTAGGTTAAGGTCCTGGCGTCCCGCTGTTTGAGCTGGGTGGCGCGCTTGGGCGAGCTTTCCTCATTCCTGCATGGAACAGTCAGTGTTCTAGCGTAGGTTGCGTTGAGGAGTCGATCATCCTTGGGTATTGGTGGTGGAGGCCGATTGATTTACTTGGCACCCCCCCTCTTTTTCTGCATGACGTCTCGCCTCGTGCGGGTTTTGGTCTGGGTGGCCGTATCTCCTAAGCGGCAATCAACTGAATTATCCGACTGGCATGTTCACCTGCACACTCGTTTGTATATTAGTTTCCAAAGGTGAGGAGGGAGTGTTGTTCCCTCCTCTTATCTGTGAATATCTGTGGTGAGTTGTGTGAAAAAGTTGGGATGCTCTCTGGTGACTCTCTTTCCTGTGTTTCGTCTTGTTGGCTTTGTAAAGAAAAGGGGCTTCAAGTGGCTGCCTACGATGGAGTCTACGCAAGGTAGCTATTCCGACCCAATTGTGTAATCTGGACCTGCAGGGGAATGGAAGGTGTCTCACCTCACGTAAAAAGATAACCGCTCGGACATTCACGCATGTGAGTTTGGAAACATGGTTCCCTTGTCCGTCGGAAGTGACCCTCAGGCGACAAAGATGGGTCGAGAGGAGAGATCTGAGAGTTGTCCTTCTACCCATAGTGATGCTAATTCTTCCTCACAAGTTCACTCTGGGGTTGTAGAGATGACGGATAGAATCATGCGGGTTCTGGAAACGTAGGCATCGAAACCCGGTGGTGGAAGCGACTTTCAGCGGGATGCCAAGCCCAATGCTGCTGAGGACGCAACTGCTGGTAGGTCTTTCGTAAGGGATGCCAAGCTCTTTGTTGATGCCTTAGCTGGGATGTCAAGCCCTAGGACAAGAGAAAAAGGGAGAAGTGGGTGTCGGCAAATGGGTTCCAGCACCCGGTTGTGTTGGCGGACTTCGATGGGTTGTCAAGCCCTGAAAGAAGGGAATACTTGGTCAATCATGACAAGCTGGGTATTAAATTGCCAATAGACAGCGGAATCCTAAGATCTACCCTTCCCTTACAAAGGAGTCCGTATGCTTTCAGGACTTAGCAATAAGTAACTTTTCTTTTTTTTTCTTTTTCTCTTCTTTTTTCTTTTCCTTTTTCTCTTTTTTATCTTTTTCCTTTCTCTTTTTTTTTTTTTTTCTTTTTACTTTTTCCATTCTCTCTTTTTTTTTCTATTGAAGAAGGATTCTAGCCACTGACTTTTCTTCTTCTCTTTTTTTTTCTTTTCTATTACAAAATAGAAGATAAGAAAACTAAATAAAAGAATGCTACTAGCCCTCCCATGGGCCCACGAGCCCTCTTCTTTAGATTCTTGATAAGGATCGTCAATGTCTTCTGCGGCTTGTTGACCCTTGAGTTGAAAGGGCGTTGGATGATGGATCTGGCGGGAGCAGTGCTCGTGGTCTTCCGGCTGAGTGCTAGGTAGGTGGACTGGCTACTAGTTCAAGGTAGCGGTGAACCTCGGGAGTGCTTTAGAGGAGATGGCGGTGGACTCGCCGTACCCGTCTACTTGAGGTGTCATGCCATCGAGCTCCATCTGTTGTTTTGGCCGCTGAGCGTTCAAGGAGGATGAGGGGCAGAATGCCCCTAGTTCTGTCCCGGTGGGAGGAACCGGCTGCCTGGTGGATAGGAGGTGGAAACCAGATGGAGTCCCAGACGAAAATGTAGTAGACTGGTCACATTCTCCTGTTTGAGTGACTGTGGCGGAGGAGGGGCAGAATTCCCCTAGTTCTGCCCTGTGATGTTGGCCAGTATTTTGCTTGTGGAAGATGTCGCCCAGACTGAGTA
Organism: Amphibolis antarctica; assembly: GCA_024699675.1. Taxonomy (NCBI): domain Eukaryota; kingdom Viridiplantae; phylum Streptophyta; class Magnoliopsida; order Alismatales; family Cymodoceaceae; genus Amphibolis; species Amphibolis antarctica. The sequence goes on along the minus strand of JAMKPZ010000863.1, from coordinate 8,240 downwards.
GGCTAGCTGTTCCGACTCCATGATGTGGCGCCCTTGTTGAGGGTGGACGGTTTCCAGCTGATCTGACCAGTGCCCGAAGGATCGGTTGTCCGCTGTGCCGAGCGAGAGACTTGGTATGATTGCCAAGTCTCGGTTGACTTGGTCGGGTTGCCAAGTCAGTGGCTGTTGAGGACGCAGCTGCCGACGTACTTGTGCGTGGGATGCCAAGCCCTACTGTTGAAGGAACGGGTTCCAACGTGAGTCTCCCGGAAGCCATCAGGCTTGCCTCTTGATGTTGATGACCTGTAAGCCTTATTGTCCCCTTTCCTTGCACAAACCAGTCCGATGCAACATCCGTTTCCAAAGTTCCTCCTGGTAGAATGGGCGATGGCGAGGGAGGTTGGTGAAGGGTTGGATCCCCAGTGCATACTAGGGGTTCTCCGAATAGTTGTAGCAAATCGTCCTCTGGCTCCTAGTCTGGCTACGGGTTGTCCTCCTAGGGCTCCATGCGCCTGGACAGATAGTTGTAGGCATTTGGGTTCTGGAGACCTGGTGGTGAGGTGGAAGTCAATTCTGGCGTCGGGTGTTGCAACCCGGAAGGTGCCACGGCAGCCACGGATTGTCCTGGGTGGTAGTAATTCTCTGCTAGTATGACGATGACCTCTCCTTTCCATAGGAACTTAAGCATCCTATGAAGAGTGGAAGGTACGATGGAGTTTTGGTGGAGAAATGGGTGGCCCAGGATGAGATTGTAGCTCGGGGGAATGTCCACCACGTGCACAGGAACTTCAAAAGCTGCTAGTCCGATGACTAGGGGAAGGACAGCCTCACCTTTGGCTTCATGAAGAGTGCTATCGAATCCTCTCATCACCCGATCAGTGAGGAGCAAGTCTTGTTCTTTAATCCCCAGCTTGTGCAGGACTTGTAGTGGGCACAGGTTTAGGCCGGATCCGTCGTCGATCATGACCATGGGGATGCAGAGGTCCTTGTATTGTACTCAGATGTACAAGGAAAGGTTATGGTCAATCCCAGCCGGTGAGAGGTCCAAATCTGAGAAATAGACGAAGGAGGGGATTGTTACTGTGGCCACCATTCCTTCTATGGCCCCTGGAGTGAGACCTTGGTTCACCTTTGCCACCTTCAGTGCCTTGAGGAGTGTTTCCCGGTGCTCGGTAGAGGACCAGAGTAGATCCCATAGTGAGAAGAAAATGCTGGGCATAGGGGCAACAACCAGCTCATTTTCTGGTCGGCCAGACAAAACTCGTACTACCAGAGGCCAGGTTTCGTGTTTTGTCCCACAATGCTAAGATTCATGTGCCCAAGCCGATAGGCATACAAAATAAATAAAAACAAAGTCGACTCAAGGAAGAGGAAAATTCACAAGTGACCTTGAAAATACGAAACAACATGCAAAGCAATAAGATAGGGGTGACATCTTGCTCGGGCAGACTGGATGTCCGGTCAAGCAAGGAAAATATCCTGACTCGAGGAAAAGTTGATAATAATCCCTCCTTTACTCTAGGTAGTGCACAAACGAAATAGGAAGGAGGGGTGACCGAGGATGATCCTCGAGGGTGGAATGGACTTCCCTTGGTCGAAGCCATGGATGATCAAGGGGAATCAGCTATCAGCAAAAGACTCGTCTCCCCCCTTCCTACCAATGGGAAGGGGGGAGAGGACGACTAACCTATAGGATGGTTGAGAGAGAGTCATCATCAACAAGCTCTCTTGCACAGACGATCGACTGTTGATAAAGGTCAGTAGTTGGATAAATGGGTAGTTGTCATCGAAGGAGCTGGAATGTCTAGACACTCAAGCAGCATCCTGATCAAAGAGTCAAACCCCCTCTAGTGGTAAGGGAGAGTCTATTTATAGGCCGAGGTGACGATGTTTCGCGAAGTTGGACCATCGTGTGGAAGAAGGCCAAGTGTCACACACATTACATTGACTGGGCAACAATTGGGCTCGCCATGTTCCTGGAATTGTCAAGCAATGATAGCACTCTAGGCTGGAATTTCACCATCTTAGTTGAAATTCTACCAGATTAGTCGACCCTGGTTGTGGAAGACCAGTGATTGTTGGCTTGTTGCAGTGAGTTCCCAAGCACTTTAGAAGCTACCGACACAAGGGTTAGAATTTTGTTATTTTGGCTCGTTGGCTAGAGACCTACACTTGTGCAGTCAATCGCTTGGGGACTAGTGTCACACCCCTAGAAGGTGCATCAAGGGCTACTAGTGGGGGCCAAATGTTCACCATCTAGGCTGGAAGTCTGCCCACCTACCGTCGGACGACCAGTCCATTCTAGGACTTGATGTCTCAGCTATAACACTTCTAGAGGGTGCATCAGAAGTGGCAAGAGGATTGGACTTATGCCTCTAGAAAGTGCATCAGAGGTAGCCAAGAGGGGTTAGGCACCTGCCATCTAGGCTAGAATTCAACCGTCCTAGTCAACAGATAGCCAGTCTGCTCTTGGAAGACTCCAACTCGTGACGTTACGAGTTTTATTTTATGACTAGCCATAACACTACGAGCTTTACTCTAGAGCTGGTTGTAACGCTATAGGCTTTACTCTACAACTGACCGTAACACTACAAGCTTTAATCTATGGTTGGCCTAAATGAAAACGAAAGTGCCATTAACAAAACGAGACTTCCGTCGACAAACATTAAGTGTTAGCAGAAGTTTTGTCCAAGTGATGGAACTATCAGTTGAACAGTGTGGTTAGACAAGTAGGTTAGTTGCATGAGGAGAGATTCAACAGAGTAGGTCTGTTGTGCGAGTGGTGATGCCACAAACAAGGTTGACGATGTCATAAATGACTTAAAGAAACGTGACCGAATGCCAGCACACACGCACCTAGGGAGTGCCCATAGGCGGCGGGCTTGTGCTTTTTGGCAGGTATCTGGCATTGGGTGTATTGGGATCTAGAAATATTCTATGATGAACATACGGGAAAACCCTCTTTGGATTTGCCAAAAATCTTCGGAATTCATTTATTTCTTTTTGGGGTGGCTTGCTTCGATTTTGGTGCATTTCATGTAACAGGCTTGTATGGTCCCGGAATATGGGTATCAGATCCTTATGGACTAACCGAAAAAGTACAACTTGTAAACCCGGCGTGGGGTGCGGAAGGCTTTGATCCTTTTGTTCCGGGTGGAATAGCTTCTCATCATATTGCAGCGGGTACGTTAGGCATATTAGCGGGTCTATTCCATCTTAGTGTTCGCCCACCTCAGTGTTTATACAAAGGAGGCGGGGGTTGGTCCTGGTTGCTATACGTGAGGTATAAAATGAAGTGACGCTTCCACCTGGGAGGTTCAGATTCTGATTGAGATAACCAGCCCATATTTATGGGGTGCCTTGGCTGGCACACAGGAGTACAACACTTGTACTCCCATCCCGAATCGTGAGGGACCAAATGTTTGGCCCAGACAAACCACGATGTCAACTACATATCCCAAAGTATGAGGGGTCAACAAAGACCTTTCGTGGTGAGTTTCTAACAACTCGAGGGAAAAGAGGAGTTCGAACATTCCACGTTGAGTGGAAGACCTTTCGAGTTAAGCTTCTGACAACTTTGAGGAAATGAAGATAAGTTCAGAAGTTCTGCGTCAAGTAGAAGACCTTTTCGGGTGAGTTTCTAACAACTCGAAGGAAAGGATAAGAAGTTTGGAAGTTTCGCGTCGAGCGAAGTCCTTCTGTTGACCCCATGCTTAAGTGAAATTTAAAGGGGGAATTACCCAGCTAGTTGCCGCCAAGCCGCTTCAAGGAAGCGACAACCGGTCCCAAAAACCCCAACTTGCACAAAAGGTTGGGGGAATTACCCGGCTAGTTGCCAGCAAGCCTCTTTAAGGAAGCGGCAACTAGTCCCCAAAAACCCCAACTTGCACAAAATGTTGGGGGAATTACCCGGCTAGCCACCGGCAAGCTGCATCAAGGAAGCGGCAACCGGTCCCCAAAAACCCCAACTTGCACAAAAGGTTGGGGGAATTACCTAGCTAGCTGCTTCAAGGAAGCGGCAACCGGTCCCCATAAAACCCCAACTTGCACAAAAGGTTGGGGGAATTACACGGCTAGCTGCCGGCAAGCTGCTTCAAGGAAGCGGCAACTGGTCCCTAAAAAAACCCCAACTTGCACAAAAGGTTGGGGGGATTACCCAGCTAGCCGTCGGCAAACCGCTTCAAGGAAGCGGCAATCGGTCCCCAAAAAAACCTCAACTTGCACAAAAGGTTGGGGGAATTACCTGGCTAGCCGTCGGCAAGCCACTTCAAGGAAGCGGCAACCGGATCCCAAAAAACCCCAACTTGCACAAAAAGTTGGGGGAATTACCTGGCTAGCCGCTTCAAGGAAGCGACAATCGGTCCCCGAAAACCCCAACTTGCACAAAAGGTTGGGGGAATTACTTGGCTAGCTGCCGGCAAGCCACTTCAAGGAAGCGGCAACTGGTCCCCAAAAACCCCAACTTGCACAAAAGGTTGGGGGAATTACCCGGCAAGCCACTTCAAGGAAGTAGCAACCGGTCCCCAAAAAACCCCAACTTGCACAAAAGGTTGGGGAAATTACCAAGCTAGCAGCCGGAAAGCCGCTTCAAGGAAGTGGCAACCGGTCCCTAGAAAACCCCAACTTCCACAAAAGGTTGGGGGAATTACCTGGCTAGCCTCCGGCAAGCCGCTTCAAGGAGGCGGCAATCGGTCCCCAAAAACCCCAACTTGCACAAAAGGTTGGGGGAATTACTAGGCTAGCCGCTGGCAAGCCGCTTCAAGGAAGTGGCAACCGGTCCCCATAAAAACCCCAACTTGCATAAAAGGTTGGGGGAATTACCTAGCTAGCCTCCGGCAAGCCGCTTCAAGGAAGCAGCAACCGGTCCCTAAAGAAACCCCAACTTGCACAAAAGGTTGGGGGAATTACCCGGCTAGCTGCCGGCAAGCCGCTTCAAGGAAGTGGCAACCGGTCCCCAAAAAAACCCCAACTTGCACAAAAGGTTGGGGGAATTACCCGGCTAGCCGCTGGCAAGCCGCTTAAAGGAGGCGGCAACCGGTCCCCAAAAAACCCGAACTTGCACAAAAGGTTGGGGGAATTACTTGGCTAGCCACCAGCAAGCCGCTTCAAGGAAGCGGCAATCGGTCCCCAAAAACCCCAACTTGTACAAAAGTTGGGGAATTACCCGGCTAGCCGCCGGCAAGCTACTTCATGGAAGCGGCAACTAGTCCCCAAAAATCCCAACTTGCACCAAAGGTTGGGGGAATTACCCGACTAGTTGCCGGCAAGCCACTTCAAGGAAGCGGCAACCAGTCCCCAAAAAACCCCAACTTGCACAAAATGTTGGGGGAATTACCCGGCTAGTTGCCAGCAAGCCGCTTCAAGGAAGTGGCAACCGGTCCCTAGAAAACCCCAACTTGCACAAAATGTTGGGGGAATTACCTGGCTAGCCGTTGGCAAGCCGCTTCAACCGGTCCCCAAAAAACCCGAACTTGCACAAAAGGTTGGGGAATACCCGACTAGCCGTTGGTAAATCGGTCTGAGGAAGCGGCAACCGGACCCCAAAATCCCCATTGGCGCAAATGTTCTGGGGACTAGCCGACTTCCGACTGCCACATAGCGGCTGCTGGGTAACTACCTAGAAAGGCAAGCTGAATCAATTAGGGGGATATGACGGGATTTGATTACTTAAATCTCGCAAATCAATCAATTACGTAGATCGCATAGTTGCACCAAAACTCACGCCAGCTTCCATCTTTGGGCACCCCGAATAAGGAAGGCGACCCCTTATAAAAGAAGTGGCCTCCCTCCCCAAAAACAAAAGCTTTTCACCCCTCGGAGAAACCTTCGTTCGGACACTGGTGACGCTCGCTTCCGCCCCTCGGAGAAGACGCTGGTCGGAGGTTCTGAAGGAAGAGAGACGCTCATGGTCCCGACGCCTATTCGCCGCACCAGAGCGAGGACTTCTGATCACCGCCAACGAGCCTCTGCAAGTAAGCCCTTCCTCCCTTGCCGTTTTACGTATGGTTTAAACGACGTTTCCTCGAACCCTGACCATGTAACACCTTTCCCATACAACGGAAAGGTCGGAGGACGGACCCGGGTATCATTCCTTCAGAAACATGTCCGAAGGTAGTGGCGGCCGCCCTCCCGGCCAGGTAAATCCACCCAGCACGGTCGAGTTTGGTTCGGTTGTGACCCTTTCATCGACTTCTTTTATGTGGAAACTTTGAGTTTCCCAGTAAGTTTTACACATTTTTTATCTGATCTCCGCATGTTTTCTTTCTTGGGAGGCATAAGTCTACCCTCCCGATGCCTCGGAAAGTCTTCCGGGATGACACCACTGGCAAAGATGCTGGCGGTGGCCATTCAGGTGTACGAACACGTACAACCTAGCGGTTCCCGTTCTTTCCCGGGTGGCGTAAGTCTACCCTCCCGATGCCTCGGAAAGGCTTCCAGGATGACGCCACCGGCAAAGATGCCGGCAGTGGCCGTTCGGGTGTTCGAACACGTACAACCCGGCGGTTCCCATTCTTTTTCAGGAGGAGTAAGTCTACTCTCCCGATGCCCTGGAAAGCTTTTCGGGATGACGCCATCGGCAAAGATGTCGGCGGCGGCCGTCCGGGCGTAAGAGAAGTACAACCCAGCGGTTCCTGTTTTCCGGGAGGCGTAAGTCTACCCTCCCGATGCCTCGAAAAGATTTCCGAGATGACGCCTCCGACATGCATCCTTGTTGGCGGCGACCGTCCGGGTGTTCGAGAGGTACAACCCGACAGTTCCCGTTTTCTGGGATGATGCCTCCGACATTCACCCCATTGGCACAGACGGTTCGGGGAACCCGCTAGCCCGCCACCGGCAAGTCGGCACGGAGGGCTGGTAGCCGGCTCCTCGAAAACCCATTTTTGGGTGAATAGTTTAGGGAATCAGCCGGCCTATCGTCGACAAACCGGCACTAATGGTCGGCAACCGGCTCCCCGAAAACCCATTTTTGGATGAATGATTCGGGGAACCAGCCAGCCCACTGCTGACAAACCGGCACTAACGGCTGGCAACCGGCTCCCTGAAAACCTATTTATGGGTGAATCGTTCAGGGAATCAGCCGGCCTACCGCTGACAAACCGGCACTAACGGCCGGCAACCAGCTCCCCGAAAACCCATTTTTGGATGAATGGTTCGGGGAACCAGTCAGCATAAAAGGCCGATAGCTGGCTCCCCAAAAACCCATTTTTAGGTAGATGGTTCGGGGAACCAGCTGGTCCGTCGCCGATGAATCGGTATAACAAATCGGTAGCCGATCCCCGTTTTCTAGGAAATGTAAGTCTACATTCCCGATGCCCTGAAAAGATTTCCGGGATGACGCCTCTAGCATACATCCTTGCCGACAGCGGCCGTTCGGGTATATAAACGTACGACCCGACGGTTCTTGATTTCCAGAAAGAACAGAGCCACCTTTCCGGGATAGGGTCATCGACACGCATCCGTGTCGGCCTTGGCCAAGTGTAACGTAAATTATCATCTCCTGTCAGAGAGGGGATATGACGTGGCAGCTGGCATATTCAGTCGGCTGTCCGGTGGCCTAGTCGGCCGCCTCACTCGACCTTCAGTTCTTCTGCTGAGAGGTTCGAAAGGGTGACCTTCGTGTCTTTCTCTCCCCCATTTATTGCCAGATCTGGTATGAATTCCCGCTTTGTTCGATTCTCGTTTGTTTTACTCAATTCTCATTTGTTTTATCGGAAGGGATGAAGTTATCCCTCCCATTGCCCTGGAAGGTTTTCTAGGATGAGGCCATAGGTGGCTGGGTTGACTGATGTGGTTTTCCATTTTAGATCTGGAGAGAGGTCGGGATTGCTCAGGCTGTCTAGGGGTGCCTAACACCTTCCCCAACAGTACCTTGAGCCCCGTATCCAGTTCTCTCATGTTTCGCATATCGTTACAAAGTTTTATGTCACTCCCGTAGTTTTATCATTTCGATGGTGGAAGGATACTCCCCATCGCAGCTAGGGTTCCAGGCGCGCCCAAACGCCCAAATCACAAATGCAAATGAGATTTACGTGGTTCCCCAACTTGGGTACGTCCATGGGTGTCTCTCCTTGGGTTCTTCAGTATCTTCAAATGGTGGATTACAAGAGAAAGGGAAATGGAAGAGTGGGATGGCCGATGCACCAAGGGTTGGCTCGGCCTCCTCACACAAAGCTTCTCTTGTTACAAAAATGATCTCTCACAAAAACCCTAATTCCCTTTTGGGCATTTGGATGGCCTTATATAGTGGCTAATCATCCATG
>JAMKPZ010000862.1:0-62102 GCA_024699675.1 Amphibolis antarctica | reverse complement strand
AGTATTGTTCTCCAAGAGGGTGCTGTGCCACCTTTGGTAGCCTTGTCGCAGACTGGTACATCACGAGCCAAAGAGAAGGTAAATTACAATTGCCTGAGGCCAGTTATTTTACTTTGATGACCAACATAAAATAATTAAGGGTTTTCAATCTAAGACTAAGAGAGTGTTATCTAAAGAATATTCTTGGAAATGATCATTTCATCGATAACTATCCATTTCTGCATTAATAAAGAAGCAGAAAATCAATAATTCATTTACGAGTAGAGCCTATTCCTCCATGATTGAAACCCAAGATCTTCACTGCCGCTAAAATATGTGATACCCTGAAATATATCTGGTATTCTATTGTCGAGGTAATTATCATAAATCAAATTTGCAAGGTATTTTTGGCAACATATTATTTGAAGTGATGTGACACGTGCTGCTGAAATTGAGAATCGTGTTAGTTTTGGAATCTCATTTTTGTAGCGTGCTGGATTGGTGATCATCTGAAATTTTGCAGGCGCAGGCTCTTTTGAGCTATTTCAGAAATCAGCGGCATGGCAACGTTGGGAGGGCATGAGTTTTGTTATATGTGATTCGCGAGGGGTGGGAGTAAGGAGTTTGGCAGGAGAAGTTCTGGGCAGCAATGGGCTGCTCCTGGTAGGAGCATTCTATTTTTTATCGATCAAAACAGTTGTAAATGATGCCATTGACGACATCAAAACGTGAGGTTGAATTAATGTCATAATTATTATTTAAATTTTAATATATAAATTTTTATCTTATAATTTGTTATATAATTTTAACATCATTTTTAAAATTACTGTTAACTTTAATTTTTGACAATCGTTAAAATTAGAGTTTTCATTTGACGTTACTACAAGATTTGTTTTACGCCGGACTGACGGCCGAGGATTTACCTTATTTTTTAGAATATTATTTACATATATGTTTTACCTCCTTTCTTTCGACGGTCGGTTCTTATCCTAAACTGGGAAGGTGGAACCCTAACCGGGGCAGGTCTTGATGCATAAGACTGGCCCTTCATATGTAAATATTCGAAAATAATCTGCAACTAAAAAATTTAATAAACTAAAGCGAAAAAATCACCATTATATATAATATAACCCTTTTGCATCATTAATCTTATAATTTATAGGTGGAAATGTTATGAACATGAAAATGATAGATAATAAATATTTTGTAGGGTATTGTTCAACGTAATTGTTTAATGATTTCGTGTTAAACCAAACGTCCTAACAGTCTTAGTAACTGATTACCGTCAATGCCATTGTGTTACGGGCACGCTGCGATCTGCGATCGCCGAAGGCCCAGGGGCAGGCGATTCCGGCTACGCTGTCGCTGAATCTTGGTACGTCGACCTGGCGGTGGTCCGGTGGAGCCCGCGGTAGAGAGAGAGAGAGATAGATAGAGAGAGAATCAGGTAGAGGGCCTTTCTTCTTGTTCTACACCCGTATTTGTAACGTTTGGTACATTCAACCGTTACAACCGACTTACAACAATACCAGTGTAAACTGACGACACCTACAAGAATTAAAAACATTGGGGCCTTCTTACACCGATGTTTCCATGATGAACTTCCCTATGTCTCAACAACAATGCAATTCATGCGCTCGCCCATTCTCCATTTTATGCTTCCCACAGTCCAGGAGGGCACAGGAAGATTCCTTGGTGGGCGGTGGTATCGTCCCTTTTGAGCAGATGGATTACCCACTTCTATCAGATCACATGACTAAGCACCACCAATATGTAAGCCACAAACAAAGGGGCGGGGCGATCTCCAAACAGCATGCATGATGTTCAGTAGTGCTGAATGAAAGTCTCATGATTGCTTACCCATGCAAGATCATCATTCAACATCTTCATCTACTGTTACATTTCTGTATGTGTACATCTCGGGGCAATAGCGAGTGGCAAGAACATCCACCTGTTCCATAAAGGATTTCTCCCGATAACCACCTATGTGCAGAGCCATTTCCATCCAACGCTTTCGGCAAACATCGCCCAATCTGTAGACAGCAATGCATCAGAAATTTCACACAGAATGGCAGTCACAAATGGAACACATCAAGGGTTAGAAGCACATGCTAGGTAAATGATAACATATGGCATGAGAATCTAGGTCCTGTTAGGTACCAGCTTATAATGTGTTTTTATAAAAAAGCACAAGCCCAAACAAAAACCTAAGAGAAACACAGCCTGTGATAAAAATGCAGCTTATATGTGGAACGATTTGAGCAAAAGGCACCAACCAAACAAATTAATCCACAATCTTTCAAGGACCATTTCGTTTTTTGCTAATCACATGAAGCACCAATCAACTTTCCTCATTCTTCTTTTTTTTGTTGTAAATTTCCTTTTGCATTTATCTTGGATGGTTTGATTTTTGTTTGATCTATTTCAAATAATTATGCATAATAATATGATTATAAGGAAAAAAAGAAGCAATAAAAAATGATTCCTTTATTTATATATCCATTGTTATGATAAAATTCCATAATTTTTTTGTATTTATATTGAAATCAAGTGTTCATAACTACACAACATAGGTTGTCAATGTCAGATGTTAGTATCAAAATTAGGAAGAAAAGGATTAAAATACTTACCTAAGAATTAAGTGGTAGAATCTAAAAGAGTAAAAGAAAATGATATTTAAAGATAACTTGTTAAAAGGAGTATGGGAACTAGATGAAGGGATAAATAAACTTTGTAATAAAATGATTACTTGTATTAAAAAGATTGCTAAGGAAATTTTAGAAGAGTCTTGTAAGAACGCTTCACTAGGTAAGGAAAGTTAGCAAAATTTTTTAAAAGTATAAGATAGCAAAAGGAATGCTAACAAAGTTGTTATGCTAAAAATCAAGGCTATAAGAAATTATATTTGAACATAAAACAAGAGAAAAATAGAATATATAAATTTCTAAGGCTAAAATAAGAAATCTAGATATTTGAATCAAGTGTATTAAGGATGAAGGTGGTAAAGATTTAGTAAAAGAAAATGAAATAAAAATAAATAATATAGATACTTTAGTAGAACTTTTGATAAATCTACCATAGAAAACTCTTGCATGAAAAATTTGGTAGTAGAACAAAAGATAGAAAATATAATTTTTTTAACGGAATTAGCAATTTGAAGGTAAAAAAGCTATTAAGAAAATGAAATGAAAACTACTTGACTATATAGTATTCCAATTAAGTATGAAGTGCATGAGTGAAGTAGGGATTAAATAATTAACTAAAATTTTTAATATAATTTTAAAATCAAAGAAAATGTCAAACAAATAGAGCAAGAGCTCTTTAATAGTTATTGTAAGAAAGACATACAAAATTGTAATACTTATTGTGGTATAGTTAGAGTTATTATTTCTATATTTTCCTCTTATTCTTTTAGGATTGTTTTTATTTCTAGTTATTGGATACCTGTTTATGGATCCAATAATATAGAAATATATATATTGTAATAATGTGAATGAAACAATTGAATATTTTCTTCAATAACTATTCTCCTTCCAAAACAGTATCAAGCTAGGGCTTCTAGTGACCACCCTCTTTCAATCGTCAACACCTCCAACAAGTATTGTTTTCTCCTACTACTTTTTCTCCCCTCCCACCCACCACTTATTCCTCATCATCCACCTTTGTCTTTGACTCTGCCACCTTTCTTCACCATCGGCTTGTTGCATCGTCAATAGAGACTTTCAATTGGTTCACACTTTCCACCAGGTGGCCCCTCCTACAGTCCCATACAAACTGTTCTCCCCTCTTGGGAATTGCCGGCAACTTTTGACATGACTTCTTAGGGCAACACCTCTAATATGACTTCTTCCAAATGATGCTCGATCACAAACACCCCAAACCCTTTTTCATGGAGTTTTGGGCAATGCCTAAGTATGCTCAATGCCTCATAGAGCTTAACTATATCTTTGCTAGACATGATTAGAAATCCAAGAAAACTCTAATACCATGTAGGGTATTTTTTATTGTTTTCTAACAAAGATCCTTTTATTTTAGTATCCATTTAGACTTTGTATATTTTATTTTGTTATTGTGTATTGACTTTTATCACAAGTTAATTTATAAGTTGTGACTTTTAAATATTATATTGTTGTGTTGGTTGTTTAAATATATTTATAAGTTACTTTATACTATTTACTTATGTATTGTTAATTATTAATATACATAAAATGTATAAATAACTATACATACGCATTTTAAATATCATGGCTATCACCTGGATGCCTTGGCACCATAATAATCTCACATCTAATATAGAGCTTCTGAAAAGACAATTCTGCTAAAAAACAGTAATACAGTTTCAAGATTCGGAAGTTACTAATGTTAGTGACATAGGAATGATTAATACCTGTGTTCAAGAAGATGGTCCCAGTCAACATCTTCTACACAACAGGCATCTAAATTCTGGAGTCTGTATGATTCACACAAAAAAAAATGTTAAGAATAACTTAACAGCAATTGATTTAATCTCAATAATCTGTAATTTCTAACAGATACCAAAAAAGTTGGAAACAGAACAAAATACCATATAATTGGAATCTCCAGTTCACAGAGAACGTGTAGTTATTGTACAGTAACAGTTGAGTCAGCCATCACATGCCAGACCCAACATTACCTGATTAGAAACTGATGTGGAACTTAGGATAATTCAACATTTTTGTGAAGGATTAAATGATGTTAATCCAGTTACCAACACAAAAATAAAAACTTACAGCATGCAAGGAAGACAAGTGTTGATAATCAAGGGACTAAGATATTTTAGGTGAATATCAGACGTCTTGTAATATGCTAAAATCATGGATCTAGCCACTTTGTCCTAACTAAGGTTTCAAATATTAGTATTATATCAAGGACTAGTCCTTTGAAAAAAGGAAAGATATCGATGATTGAGAATTGTATCAATGAAAATACAGTACCTTTGTAGAAATGATCAAAATAACTCTAGGATAAGATAAAACAAGTTATGATAAGCATATAAAAACACCTAGAAAAATCTTTGGATAGTTATCATGTATAAAATAGAAATTAGATAGAAATACGGAAGTCACGTATATAAGAAAAGTGTTAAATCATCTACAAATATGTTGGTCACATGCTTCGCTAGTTCACTCTCCTTCACTCAAGCTTGCCCTCCACGGAAAACCCTAATGGGAACAGTGGTAAACCACCTTTTAGTGGAGACTTTGGCAGGTAGTGGACGCTTCAACATTCATAGAGAAGCCACATGCCTTTAATGGTGAACTCAACATTGGATTGAATGACTCTTTTGCCAAATCAATCAATTCAGCATTCGACAACTCAAAAGCTATGCTAGATTGAATGATCCATTGATCCAACACTGATCCACAATGACAAATCATTTGATCCATCATATTTTCAAGGATACATGGGATATCAAGATCTTTAAAAGTGAAACATGAGATGGATTGGCAACGTTTCATTGATCCGTCTCAATTTTTAAGACCTTGTTCCTAGAAAAACTATTTTCACCACCTACTTCCCAATACCTATTCCACACTTTTTTTTCCCATTTATTCTCTTTAGTCCATAAAAGCTTAGGAAGACCTCTCACCAAATTATAGCTACTAGACAAACTGCATCACATTTGGCCCACCCTGCCTCTCCTACACAAACATGGTTTGGTCCCAGAGAGGTAACTGTAGGCATGAGGTGCATGCATTCTCCAGGTATACCATGAGAAAAGGGTATGAAATGTTCATGGCTAAAATGAATTAGTGAAACACATGCAGAATCATCAATAAACAAAATTACAAACATAACAATCAGAATGATAAAACAAAAAATGATATGATATGCGTTCAAACATAAAAATGATAAAACAAATCAGAATTCCATTTAAATCTGATTAATGCATTTGGAACAACTCAAGAGAGCAACACAAAGAGATTCTTACGCATCAATGAGCAGGTAATCATCACAATCAGCCCACAAGCCTTGAGTTACCATTGGCGATGACAATTGCTTATACCTAAAACATTGATAGGATGAGCATGATATCATTTATTCGAAACTTAATGCTCTTGTCAATGCAAGTAAAACAGTCAGCCACATATCGTGGCAGAGCCAGGTCATTATGATGTACTCAAAAGGGTACTAGTTAGTATTTCTTTTTTTAACCACTGCAATACAAAATGGATGAAATTATAAGCCATGCTGTAATTTATTCTTTGTTTTTCACATATTTGAAATTGCAACCTTCTCAGTTAACCATTCGCATTAACCCTCCTAGATAAATCAAAGCATTCACATACAAGTTTTGTAGTGGCATCCTAGTTTCTAAATTTTACACGAATCTGGCAAACCAGAACTTCGTTAAACCACTGAAACAGATCCACCACATAAACAAGGACCAACTTCTAAAGAAACAATTCAATTCAATAAGACTGTTAATTCAATAACCCCAATCATAAAAAGTGAAAATGTAAACAGCACATAAGGATATTATGGCAAAAGATTAGATTCATACACACCACTTAATACAGCATTGAGGATGGGCTCTTGTAGCAAGTTTATTGCTGATTGAGTACCATGCAATGTCATCCCTCAGCTGCCCAATAAAAAAGAAATTATCAAAAAAGAGATAAACATTGAAATTGCCAATTTCATAAAAAGGAAACATGCAAAAAATGGTCAAGTATATTTACAGCACATGGACTCTTCCTTTTTTCTCCAGATGCAACTTTCATTCGCAAATCCAAGTTAACTAAATCAAACAATCGCTGATATTCATCTTGAGACCAACGCCCTGAAAAATGGGATAAATCTTGAAAAAATTGAGAAAAAAATGCAGACGCACAATTAAAATATTTGCATGAGAATGAAAATATATCAATTTCATATGAGCGAATAGCATAAGAGAAAGGAAAAAACATGATACTTGAAATGTATCATGACTACCATTTGAAATTCAAATATAAGTGCAACTTAAGAATGAAAGAAGTAAACCTTTTTTCCTATTTGGCAATCTATATCTTCGCCAAGCATCCTTTATGTGATCCCTGAATCTGCCAATAAGACATGCAACATCTTTCCATGTAGACCCACTCTTTTCATGATGCCTGCATATTGTTCATTTTTCTTGTATAACCAGCATAAATATTATGAAAAAGGACTTCCATATGGTTTTATTGATTTAGAGAAGTTTACAATAGAGTACCTAGAAACCTATTGTGGTGGGTTTTAAGAAGAAAAAGAGTATCCATTGGATATATTAATATTATAAAGGGCATGTAGGATTAAGCAATTACTAGTGTTAAAACTATAAGAGGAAAACTTGGGAATTTCCAATGGAAATACAACATGTGAATGATCATTCATAGTAACATCCAAGAATACAAAAACTTCCAAAAGTACCTATTAATAATTTCAATTTCTTCAGGTGTCCATTTACCCATCTTGTTAGCAAAAATAACATGCACCCTCTTGTATAGAGTGGATTTTTTCCTCCATGGTAGCACAGCAGCTGTAAAACCAGGTAGATGCAATATTAGAAATTATCTCCAGAAAAGAACATCTCAAACCATTTCAAGAAATCTTCAAATAAATAAAATTGAATCATAAAAGGCATTTGAAAGAAGATATAAAAATTCATGCAAAAAAATTACCAGAAAAACATACCAACTTCCTTTAACCACCCTCTAACTTCACGGCACCTATTAGAATTTAGAATCATATGCAATCCCTCATCTCCTAGGTCACGTTCCTGATTTCACAAAGAGCCTACGGCATGAATCACATCTTAATGTAAAATGATGGGCTAAACAATTACACAAGCAAATAATTCACGTAATCATATGAATAGAGGTGGTGCTTGAGTCACACAAGGGTGAGACAGTTTTTTTAATATAAAAATAAAAAGAAGCAAGAAGTGATAAAGTTGACTCATGGGACAATAGCAATAGGATAATGACTGGAATTGGTATGTACAGTTAAATCAGAGAGCTAATGAATGTATCATCACCTCAATAAACTTTAAAACAGCTTCCTTGATCAATTCATTTTCTTCATGTGTGAATCGTTTTCCAATCAATGCACCAGCTTCACTATGGACCTTGGGGACTTTGGATTTGTCGTCCGAAGGGAAGACCTCAACGTTTCCCAAAAATCTGACTCTCCTTGTCTTTTCCTTTGGCTGGTCATTTCTGGTTATTTTAGGTTTTGCTGCTATTCTAGGTTGTGATTTGGATGACAAGTGAACAGTTTCCACATCCCCTTGCACAGATGAAGCTGTTTTGGGGCTAATATTTGTGCGAGTAGGACTTGTCCCTGCATCAATTTGGTCGCGCTTCCTCTTCTTTTGTTTACTGTGGCTGGCAGAAGGCTGCACTTGATGGAAATCCTCCTTAAGGATGGCACCGCAGTCTTCAACAGGTGAAGAATCCAAAATGCTGTCTTTCTTGTCTGTGCTTGCCTTCTTTTTCTTCTTTTGTTTGTTTTGCCTCTCTGGGATGTCCTCTGAAGGTTGGTCGAGATCATTGGATGGAACATTAGGATCATTCTTTTTCTTCTTCTTCCTTTTCTTCTTTTTCTCGCTTACCATCACCAATGGCTCATCCAAACTCCATTGCTCTTCTACCATTGTGCCCTGCTCTCCATTGATTCCTGTCGCCTCCTTTCTCTTCATTTTCTCTTTTCCTTCCCCCATCACACTCTGTGGTTGCAGCAGAGACCAGCTTTTTCAAAATAGGTTGAATTTCCTAATACAGAAAACAAAAAGATAAAGGTATGGCTAGGTCTCCTAAATACCTAAAAAAAAAAAAAGATTATTGTATGACAAGGTATTGAAGCACATGAACCTAGCATGCTCATAATATCTAAGGCCTTAGGCATTGCCTAAGCAACAAGTAAATGGGCAACTTGATAAGAAATTTAAAGGAAATTGTGAATCCATGATCCAACGAGATTAAAAGTTCTAGCATGCAACAAAATTAAATATCTAAATGAATTTCTGCAAGGATGAAGGAATTCAAAGAAATGAAAAATAAACATCTTCCTCAGAAGAAAATGAACATCTTAGATATGGGATTCATCATATATATTAGTCAGATAAATTTTCAAATCAGTCGTTGACAATACATTATCACAAAACACAAGCATGATTCTACATACATCTTGATCTGATCGTTCCCCGTGAAAACAGTATTCATTTTCATAGGAATGAAACAAAATTACACAGACCAGAATCCATGAGGGGTTAGATTTTACCTGAGAACAGGCTGAGATCGCGCGATGGAAGGTGGAGGACGGACGCGCAAGGGAGATCCGGCGGAGAACGACGTGTGGAGGGAAGATCCGGCTGAGAACGACGCGCGCGAGCGAGATACGCCGGGAGCGACGCACGCGAGGCGAGGTGGTGTGAGCTTCGGCGAAGGACGCGCGCGATGGAAGGAAGAGGTCCCGGACGCGCGAGGGGAGGCGGTGAACGCGTTTCGGCGATTTTGGAGGTCCGCAAATGAGATAACAAAGGGTGTTAGTATTTTTGAAAATGGTAGATAACGATGAAAATTTTAATTTATTATTTTTTAAAATTATTTTAAAAATATAAATCCTTCATTTAAGTTTAAAATCAAGTTAAATTTGTCGTCCCGCAAAAAGGAAAATTACACTTTTGAGGAAGCTTGTGTCGAAAAGATTTTTTTTTGAAAAATAAAAAATCTCATTTTGCATTATTTTTCGAACGACATAAAAAATGGAGGTAACAAGATCAACGAAAATGAATGTAACGAAAAAATAATCTCGGTGATCTACAAAGAAGGAACTTTTTCCTTGGAGGACTGTTGGCCCTTGAAACGACCCCATTGGGGAACTATAGTGACTACCTGTAGCACACAAAGGTAGGAAAACAAGAACGAGCCGACAAAATCAAGGTGAAACGAAGAGGGAAGATTCAACCTCTAAGGGATAAGAAACCTTAGAGATCCAACCTAATTCACAAGTAACAAGGTTCTGGCTTTAATCCAACACGGGTCAATTGTGTCAGAGTACAACATAACTAAAACATTAACATCAAATAAACTCCCAAAAGCGTTAAGCATCAAAAGGAATATCTTCCACTGCAGGTTGAGGATTGTCCTCTTAAATTGCCTCGCGGGTGCATAGACCTTGCTGGTTTTCGATCGCATCATCACCTCCCCTTGAAGTTCTGAGCTCGTCCTCGAGCTCCAAGTGAGGATAATCTCAGATTATTTCTTCATAGTCTTCCCAAGTTTCCTGTTCAGCATCTCCACTGCACCAGAGAATCAGGATCTTGGTCACGACCCTGTTTCCTTTCTTCGCGATTCTCCTTTCAACTATACGGATGGGTTCCCACGGGGCATTTCCTGTTCCAGACATGGGTTGTATCCAGCCAGCTCTTGAGTGTCGATTATAGCAGGGTTTAAGTAGAGAGACATGGAACACATGATGGATTTTGTAATTGCCCGGTAATTCTAGTTCTTAAGCAACACTCCCAATCTTCTTGAGAACTTGCTAGGGTCCGTGGTAAATCCACTGTAACTTGGTTGTCGATTGGTTTCTGACCGTGTCCTGTTTGTACGGTTATAGTTTTACATATACCCAATCCTTAGTATCAAACACCAACTCCCTTCTTCCTCTATCTGCATGTTGCTTCATACGATTTTGCCAGATTCTGTTTAAGTGTCAATAGCACTCGATCTCACTCTTGCACTTCTTGTGCCAATTGGGGATCCTGGACGACCCCGGGTATGTAGTCAGTGGGGTGGCGCCCATACGCGGCTTCGAATGGTGTCATTCCAATGGCTGAATGATGTAAACTGTCAAAGGAAAACTCAGCCTAGTGTAGCCACCCAAACCATGTGGCCGGCTTGTTCTTGCAAAAGGCTCTTAAATAAGCTTCCAAACATCTATTCGTCGCCTCACTCTGTCTGTCCGTTTGAGGATGGTAGGTGAAACTCATCCTCAATTGAGTCCCCATCTGTTCAAAAATGGTTTTCCAAAATTGGCTTGTAAAAAGAGGATCTCAGTCACTCACTGTTGAGGCTGGAACATCATGTAACTTGACGATGTTAACCATAAAAGCTTGGGCCACTGTTTGAGCTGTCATGGGTTGTTTGATCACCACAAAATGCGCATATTTGGTGAGTCGGTCAACGACTACCATCACTACCGTATATCCCTTCAATGGAGGCAAGTGAGTGATAAAGTCCATTGAGACGTCGCTCCACACTTGAGAGGGTATCAAAAGGGGCCGTAATAGGCCTGCTGGCTTGAGATGAGACGCCTTGCACTGTTGGCACACCTCGCAGTTTCTGATGAAGGTCTTGATTTCCTCTCACATGCCCTTCCAGTAGAAGTTCCGCCTAATCCCTGCCAATGTGACCCTCGATCGGTGAGAGGTGAAACTCACTTATGAGGGTATTCAATAGCCAGGAGCTGCTGGGGATTAAAACTTTCCCTTTCTTATACAAGATTCCATATTTCATCTGATACTTGCGAACTTCTAACTTGCCGTCAGTGAAATTTTGACAATGTCTACCTTCCCCTTCACCCTCATCATGCGCAGGGTGACTTGACCACTAATCGCATGTAATTATACGACTAGTTCCTACCCCTCTAGTTCATCTTCCTGTTCTGTATCTGGCTCTCCTGCTTCTCCGTCTTCCAACTCCAATACGAACATGTCTAATTCAAAAGTAATAAGGTTCTGATTTTAATCCCACACAGGTCAACCATGCTAGAGTACAACATAACTAAAAGATTAACATCAAATAAACTCCCAAAAGCCTTAAGCATCAAAAGGAAGATCTTCCACTACAGGTTGAGGATTGTCCTCTTGCGTTGCCTTGCAGGTGCACAAACCTTGCTGGTTTTCGATCGCATCAGACATGATCTACAAAGAATGTTGAGGCTGACTCTTCCTACGAAGAAGAATGCATGATTGCCAAGTGAAGCAAGAGGAAGGCAAAGGAAATCCTTTCAACGAAGAAGGCAAAGCAAAGGTAAGGCAAATAATCTATTGGTAAAGCAAGCGTGATCCGCAAAAGCTCGAATGTGGAAACTCCAGTAAAGAGCAAAATGTTGAAAGTCAAGCACAAAGAAGCAGAAAGTTGAAATCGAAGTGGAAAGAATTTTACAAATAGAAATTCAAGTCAAGCAACAAAACGAGATGGTTGAACCCAATCAAAAACAATAAACATTTACATTATCGAAAAGCTTTCCACCAAAATCACAAAACACCTGCTTTCTTCCAATATGGCTAGCACCATAAGGTTCAGACTCCTCTCCCAACTCCACCCTAGGTGTTTCACTCGGTGTTGGATTGGACGGCCACAGCTGGATTCCATGTGAGGTGCGTGATTCAAGCTAAGAGGATTTCCATAATGCTGTCCCTAAATCATTTACTTGTAGTACATTATGAATTTGGCCGCGAAGAAATCACCTCTCTCTTTGGTAGTTTTAGCTGTAAACAATAAGACAGTATACGTCATTATTAAGACTTCGAAACTTAATAATAAAAATAGTAAATCAAACCTTCGATTTTCTTGTGTTCAAAACACTGGAGTTTGTTATTTGCTGAGTAGATGAGTAACTCCCAAAGGATGCCATACTTTGGGTAGGAATGTTATCCTCCAACCAAGGATCCAAAGGAATAACCTAAATCATTACTAGAAAAGTCAAGAAAATGTATGAAAAGCAAGGCACACTTAATATATAAAGCAGAAGAGATTCTTCAAAAGCTTCTTACATGTATATTCTATCACGAATCTATAAAGAGAGATAAAATTGCCAAAAGTAAATGCTTAACCGATCGTTGATAATCAAATAAATCAAATAAGTGCAAAATAGAAAGAATATAAAAAAGTGAAAAACCTCTTCATTTCCTTCATCTTTTCTTACGTACAAGCGATCAACAAAGAAGAGAATCTGCAAACATGACATAAATATCAAGTAATTACCCGTTAGAACTATCAGACCATATGAATCAAGCTAATCACATAACTCAAATCTTACCTTATCCATAAGATGCGCATTCAATGAACTAGCGGCCATGATTTGAAGTCCAAGATATGTAATGCTGTCAGTGCAGAATGGGCAATAAATAATCCTGAATACACTGCCACCTGGCTCACGCCAAATACCTTGTGAAGAACTAACCAAAACATGGCTATTGAAAAGACGCCAATCAACATATAAAATTTCTGCAATAGCAAAAGAAATCTTTGTAGATTTGGTCCAGGGAACAGATTCTGGGGTGCAGTCATTTGTTGGCCCATTTTTCAAGACATGGGTCAAATAAACTTCAGAAGAACGAACCAAAGAACAAGGAACAAGAAATCTCTCCTCTTGCAGTCCCAGTGGGTTTCTGCAAATCTTGCAGCAAATATGCAACTTTGTGTAAAAGGTTGCATCAGAAATTTTCTGTTGCCCATATCCACTGCTGGTACCAACCGAGATTTCACTTGGGTTTAAATCTTTACATGTAGCATTTCTATAGTTGAGATCATGACAGCAAGATTCTGAAGCATGTGAATTCCTAGACCACATTGGAGCAACACAAATTTTGTTGAGGTTTTTTATTTTTTTCCGCTTCTGATGATGAGAATTTACACTCAAACATGATTCTGGCTCTAGAGTTGGTGCTCCTCGTCTAAGCATTTTGGGAGTACTGGCAGATAAGGTACAAGTGTCTTCTCCAATTTTATTTGAGTTTATCAAGGAAAATATGCCCGATTCTGCTTCTCCTGATATCAGATTATGCACCTCTAAGCTTGTTGAATGGAAATCTACATCATTTGATTTTGGAGATAATTCCTCTACAACAGTTTCCTTTGAGGGCATAAGGTTATCAGTGCTGCAGTCAGACAAAACCAAAGATGCCTTGGACCACCTGAAACAGCTGTGTCAGTTTCCCACAAAACATTACCAAAGTGTAGTGAAATTTAAACAGGTTTACCTTTGTTCTTTAGAGTAAGATTCCGTGTTGCATTCTCCATTGGCCAATGACTGTTTGGTATGCACATCACAAACCTTGGTATTGAATTGTGAAAGTGATAAACAAAGGGATGCATTCTTGTCAGGAATCAGAAGTACAGTTGAAAGTTCCTTCTTTTGATTAGAAGAGTTTTTTTCCCTCCCTCCTTGGTGACTGACCTTGTAAGGTTTCTGAATCACTTGACCCATACTGCATTTGCCCAATGTGTTTCCCCTGGAACAGAAATTTTCCTTTTTGATTTTAGGAATTTGCAACACAGCTCCAGGAACATTTTTTCCATGTATTTTTTGTGATTTGATTTCCACTTGTTGGTTGTGCAAAACCTATCACCAATAGGATAATATTAGATCAAAGAAGTAAAAAAAGAAAATGACTTCCTGAAAACAAACCTTGCGAGCAAAAAAAGCTTTTAATTCCTCCAATGACGAGTCAAAAGTGTCGTATCTTTTGATTGATTTCCTTATCCACCTTGAAACATATGACAAGTTTCTTTCATCCTCAAACCGCTCATCTATGACATTAAAAAATTAAATGGGAGAAGATAATCTAATTACTTTCCACAGTGTAGATTTTTCTTCAATGAAAATATGATTTTATATTAGTCCATCGGCATGGAGGGATAATATGTGAAATCCTTATTAAATGACATGGCAAGGTGCCATTGTGGTGATCAGAGGCACCTAGAGAATCATAAAAATTCAATTTTGCTCAATATCATTCAGATTTTTTCTGACACATTTATAAATATATTGATTCTAACTTAACATATGATTTTCTAAATTTGACATTCGAACTAAACATAAACTCTAATTTTACTCCAAATTGAAAAAAATCTCAACAATAACATAATCGATAATAACAAAATTTTTAATAATAATAACTCAAATATTTAATGACTGATAATAACTAAGTAAACAATGCTCATTAATAGATTTTTCGGTAAACAAAACTAAAAGATAATCACTTGGAACAAATCAAAGCATGTGTCCAGACAAGCAAGAGGATATATAATTTGTCATAAATGTGGTTCTTCAAGAAGATAAGTTGTATTAAGTAAAAGATTTTATCTTGTAGCATGCAAAAGTATTTTGTCTATTGTACTTTTTGAATGATTTTTTTATTGATTAGGACATGCACAGATTAATATTTGAAATGGTTTGCCATTTAATCTATTGCAAATATATTTAATTTTACTCATTCAAAATACAATTAGTTTATATCTGAGTTTTTAATTTTAAGCATAATCGTGTTTGTTATCACAAAATTTTATCCATTGGAATTCAAGATGAACAAGAGAAAGCGTTGCAAGTCGACACATAATGGAGGGTAAATTCTGATAATAAATGAAAAGGTTATTGGGATTTAATGTTGTTTGCTGTTGAATCTATTTTAAGTATATTTAATTTTACTCATTCAAGATACATTTGATTTATCTCCTAGTTTCCAAACAAACTACCACAAAATTTCATCTATTGGAATTCAAGATCACCAAGAGAAAGAGTTGCATGTTGACACACAATAGGCAGTACACTCTGATTTTATAATGGATGAATAGAGTATCCACATCAATGTGTTATATTATATCCTAATTTTCACATTTGATTCTCAACCAAAATAAAAGGATAAACATGGTACCCAAGGTTTCCACCAATGTAGGGTTTAGAAAAAAATCCGATTATACATGATCCTGTATTTACAAATGAAGAGATCATTTCTTACAATTTGAATAAACAACCTTTAAGTCACAATGAAACAGTTTTACCATTATACCAAGACTCTATTGATCATCAATAAAGATAAGAACCTGAAATTATAACATATGAAATGGATGAATGCCAAACATATGAAGATATCAATATGATACCTAGTAATATGATAGCTCCATAGTCAAATTGGTGGCGTATACAGCGGCCTGAAAAATGTAAATTAAAAATCCATCTCAAATGCTTGATTGTCACTACATATTTGTGTTAATCTCTCCTAAAGGTTGGTTATGTTAAA
Organism: Amphibolis antarctica; assembly: GCA_024699675.1. Taxonomy (NCBI): domain Eukaryota; kingdom Viridiplantae; phylum Streptophyta; class Magnoliopsida; order Alismatales; family Cymodoceaceae; genus Amphibolis; species Amphibolis antarctica. Next base: position 46,111 of record JAMKPZ010000862.1, on the reverse strand, counting down.
TCTGCAAGACTGAAATAACAATGGTTGTGCCTCCCAAGCAAATAAGATGCTTGATTATAGGAAGTATGGAATGGTATTTACTGCTGTAAAAAATAAAGAGCAAGAACTTGATAATATTCACTAACAAAGATAGGACCTCTATATATAATGGTTATAATTGACCATTAGAAAATATCTAATGTTGGAATAAACCTGCTACACACACATCACCCTGATACATTAGTATACCCAAATGCTCCCTAAAGTTGAAGCACTCAAATTATAGACTCAAATATAACAACAAATGACAAAATAAATACAAAAATTATTATAAGACCACTAAACGGACAAGAACTGTAACAATTGTTAATTTGTTATGGCACAAGTAGCAGTAGCAATCACACCAGGCATGTAGTATCAATAAACAATCAGAAACAACAATCAACTTATACAACAGCAACATACATGCAAAGCAAATCTGAAATTCCTACCCATGAATCTAAGAATAATTTTAATATGTATATATATGCCAAATGTAGAATTAGTTATCACAAGAAATTCCACAATGCTTTATTCTGTTGCTTGTGCTTTTCAACATGTAAAAAATTAACAAAACTAACATCCTGTGTTGTTTTACAGCATCTAACTTCACAAATCATCAGCCCATTCATTTTATCCAGTGGCAAGAGAGTCTACATTTGCTCCAGAAATTTTAATGACATTGCACAGTAGCATAATTAAACACATTTAAAGTTTTTTTTGGCAGCAGCAAGTAAAATTCAAAGGGCCTACACTAGCTATAGGCAGACTAGGAAAACAGAAAGGACAACAAAACTAGGAGAGAAAACAGAGATACAAGGATTCCCGGGCAGGAAATCCAACAAGACCAGAACTATAGAAACCATAGATGAGAATGACTTGGAACTATATGTATCAAACATGGGAAAAAATAGAGAACAGAGAGAAGAATCATCATCATGGAGAATTGTAATATTGGATCAATCATTTAAGAGAGCAGACTGTTTCAGATTCAACTGTATACACTATACAGTGGTTTAAAATAAAAAAATAAATAAGTAGGTGAAATCCAAAACCCATCACAATTTATGATGTTTCTACCTGCAGCTTGATTTAGGGCACGGAATGCTTGATGACAGTACCATTCACTCCCACTTAAAAGACACTTAGAGGATTTATATGTGTCATTGAATTTCCTTTTCAGTGTCACCTGGATATCACTTCTGTTTGAAAAATGGAACAATTAAACAACATCACAGTAAATGCTTATGTAATAATGATAAAACAAAACAGTGGCAGGGAAGCTCATGATGAATGCTTACATATTAGGAAATGGAATGCCAACAATAACCTGCATTCATCAAGCTTTGTCAAGTTCAACATTCAAAACATGTTGGTAACAACAAATGAAACACAAGATTGGCATCAGGATAAGGAAATAGTTATGAAAATAGCTTTGATATTGACTTCTCTAATACTTGTTGCAAAAGGCAAAAATTGACAATGCTTATCTGTAACTAGTAAGCATTGAATTCCATCTAAAAAGATTATCACTTAATAATTAAACATGACAACAAATGAAGGATACTACTGCTCGAGCATTATCATCAGAGAAGTCAATTCCTTCAGATACCTGTGAAACAATAATTGCAGAAGTCATGGACCCATTTACTGATGCAACTTATATCATTATTTGTAATTCAAAATAAAATCTGTAATGTACCCATTTACTGATTTACATGTTATTTTGATGAAATGTACTGTAACTTGGGTTCATTTTATATATGAGATAATGCCTAATAATTACGTAAGAACAATAAGCAATATAAAATGACTTCATAAAAGCCAAATGAAACATTTACCTTCCCTCGGCAAACTGCAAGAAAGGCAGCTCCACCGTTGAAAGATGGAGACTCAGAACAGCATTCAACACCACACTTTTGACCTCTCTTGACTTTCTCAGGGAGGATTCTATCATTTTTATGAACAGAAGCATAATATCTTTTTAAGATAATGTCAAAATCATCAAACTTGCTTCTAGGCTCTGAAAAAGCAACGATTAGAGCATCAAACAACAATTATGAGTACCATAGAAATGATTAGAATTGTATGTATCATAGAATTATGCATTCATAATTTTATGACCAAAAAATAATAGCAAAAACTATGTTGATGCTGATTTGCAAGTGAAGGTCAAAGGAGAATTTTGAGTAGAATATTAAATTCTTACCAGTGAATAGAGATTTTTGAAAATCTAATCTAGACCATTGACCAGTCTGGCACCAACGATTTTGCAACTTCTCTAACAGCTTATAACTAGGAAAGAAAACAAGAACACCACCAGGTACAATCTTGCAAATTTCCTCCAAAGATTTCCCAAGTGCATCCTAAATATCAATAAAATGAAATTTCTATTGATAAAAAGTCAAACATTTTGTATACTCCAAAATTGGAGCACGTCATACAATTTTTTTTACAAAAAAAACTACCTACCTGGAAAGCATATTTATCTGAAGTTTTATAGCTAGCATTTAATTTAAAATTCCCAGGCCCTTTGGAGATGACACCCGCCCAAAGCTGCAAACATGCATAATATTGTGCCAAGCAAGTACATCAGAGGCAAGAAGTAAAGAAAATGAAGGTTTCCAATAACACACCTGTGATTCCACATCAATCACATGTGGAGCTTCCAAGCATGCTTCAAATCGAATTCCAAGTTCAGATGCAAAAGTGCCCATTGGGGAGAGTGTTCTAGGAAATTGCCATAATTTATGATCACTTCTACCACTACATTTTTGAAAAATAAGCTTACAGAAGAGTAACAAAACTGACACTTTTCAAAAGGCAAAGCAACAAATGGAGTAAGGTTTTGTATGAGGGGGGAGAATAGAGAGGAGGGGTCTGAGTGGGTTTTCATTATGGAATTCTGTATATGTGATGCCTAATAATAACTTGTAGTGATACATGAAGAACGAAAAAGGCATTTGAGTTCATTGTAAGAATTAAACAAATTATATATAGATTGAAAAAGATAATGATTGATGTAGGGTGGCCAATTGGACCCCCCTACATAGACATGCAACTTGAAGAGAGGCTGGCCAACCTAGTGTATTGAATGGATATCCATGATACAAATCTCATTAAACAGTCCCTCTGAGTTGTACCAACTGAACTAATTGATGGGCACCTGGCTTGGCTGAAGCTGAAGCCATTGAACCATTCATATTGTCCAACCCAAAGGAATCATCATTCTCTTAGAGGAATCATTGTTTTGTTAGAAGAATATTTTGAAAAGGACAACTAAATCAAGTGTACCTGACATCCATTGAAGTGACCCAGTAACATAGATAACATTTGTACCAAATGATTGCCAAGTGAATCTGACATAGGCACTAGACAGCCACACAAGCACCTTGTCAAAGCTTGCATATCATTTGCGTCATCTCTATGTGGTCACCAAGACTTATCAATTGTCAACTACCCCATTTATTACTATCAAATATAAATGCCATAATAAATGCAACTTCCAAAGTACATTCAATGCTCTAAAGTTCTTCTTCTTCTTCTTCTTCTTCTTCTTCTTTTTTCAATGCTCTAAACTTGAACTACCTCTTCTATACACTTGTTTAACTTAAGCATCAAAAGAGATGATGTCAACCCCACATGAGCAAGTTTTGTCCACTACTCTGCAGGCCAAACGTACGATTATTCCAGCACAATCTCAATCAATTTGACAAGCCTACCACCAGTCTAAGAAGAACAACTCAATGGGAGGAAGATCAGTTATCCTCATTTGTAGAAATCATCATATACTGTTGAGCAAACTGCATACTTCAAACATACTCACAAGAAACCAAGGTCATCGACAAGATAACTGCAAATTGCTATTCAAATTCCAGTTATGTTGGTAACAAAGGAACTAAAAATTTACATCAAAATACTGCACATACGTTGAAGGTAATGTAATCACTTGAAGAAGCAAGAAACAAAACATTGTATCAAAATTTAGCACAAAATATCAAACTATAACATACACTACATGTAAGATGATGTAGCCACACTCCCTTTTGATTGAGCTTGTGTTTCCCATTAGTGAGCCAATGCCCCTAATCAAGTTGTCATCTTCCTTGTAAATAATCTAACTTTCCATAAGAGAACCAAGTATATGGAGGTGGATTGTCATTATGTTTAAGACATTTTCATGATGGATATTATTTATATTCCATACACTCTATTGTCAAATCAATTTGCAGAAATTTTCATCAAGAGATTAAGTGTTGGGTCATATCATTACATTTGTAAGAAGCTGAGCATGCTAGATACATATTCTTCAACTTCAAGGGAAATGTTAGATTGTTAGTTATATGAGTTAATGGGTTATTGCATTTCCATTTAATCCAAACCCTAATCACTCTGGAAATGTAATAGAAGAAGATAACCATTTTTCCTCCCCTATATTCAGAACGAAAATCAGCTGCATCCTTATCAAGGTCAATAGGGTTCTCTCTCTATCTGGCCCATTTCTTCAATCACAAGACGGATTTCAAAACCTCCACAAGATAACAAAAATTAGCCTGCTTGAGTTGATCTAACTAGTCAATCAGGTCTACCTAGTTGCAAGAGAACAACAGAGGATTCTTCAATTCACAAGACATGTTTCAAAAGCTCCCCTCACCCCAATTAATAGAGCTCTACAAGCATGGAATGCAAGGCATTGGTCATGAGATTGGACAAATTTCTCGTATGGAACAACAAAATTGTCACACCAACAGAAAGGTGCCATCATTACACCACAGCCAACAAATTTATCGTACTTCACTCCTTGACCACTAATCAATGAGCGAAGTGGGGAACTCCTAATGTGGGTGGCTAGTTAGATTCACTTCTAATGCAACCCAAAGGAGAGTTGATTGTCTGGATAATCAATATCATATTGAACAAACATTTGTGATGCAAATCTCACTAAATGGTCCCTCTGAATCATACCAATTGAACTAGTTGATTGATGCCTTCCTTGGTCAAATTGATTATACAATTTGACCAAGAGAAATTATAATTTTCTCAGAGAAATCATTGTTTCCTAGAGAAATATTTCAAGGATGACTAGGTATATCATACTCGGCACCCACTAGAGTGCAATGACCTAGAGATGTGAACAACCATCTATACCATATGGCCACCAAATAAATCCAATGCAAGTGCCAACCAACCAATTGTATGAGCACCTTGTTTGAGCTTGTATGTAATACACCTTGACTCTATGTGGGCAACCGAAATTTATTGGTAGCCAACTACCCTCAACTACTATCATCAGGTATAAATACCATGGTAAATGTAGCTTTTAAGTTACACACTACACTTTAAACTTGATCTACATACTCTATACACCCATCTAACTCAAGCATCAAAGAAGATAAGGCTGAACCATATGGTAAATGTGCCCACTACTTTGTAGATTGAACAGCCAATTGTTCTAGCACACTCCAAAGTAGTTTGACCAACTTACCATTGGTCCAACTAATCCAACTCAATGAGACAAAGATCAACGATCAATGGAACCCCTTATGCCTACTACTTTTAGCCATTTGATATCTCTAACAATGTTCTGCAATTTAATATATATAAGTTGCAATGTGGAAACCAAAAAGAAAACAGTTTAAATTGTATATAAGAATGATGTACAACTCACCCAGATGAGAGGATAACAGAGAAAGAAAGATCGGCAATTTCTCTGAAAACAACACCTGGATTTAAGCACCACAAACTAAACAAGCATGTCCATGTACCACCAGCATTTTCTGCTAGGTAAATAATGTGTTTATTCATAAACATCGTGAAAAGAACTCCATATATCAAAGGATAAATAGCATCTGTTACATATTCTTTTTTTTGCTTTTATACTCAAATGGAGAAATCCAAGCATAAAATAGAAAAAATGGATATTAATTGTTGAAGAGGAAGTGGAAGGATTAATACATTGATTGTTGTTGCCTAGAGACTACTTTTCTTGGCTGAATATATAAAGGAATACTACCATATAAAGGTGATTGTAAATATTTCCAACAAAATATAAGATATAGGTTTTACAAAGTTTCCCTCTGGTGTACTTTCTGAATTACAGATGCCAACTTCTTTCACACAATCAAAATTTATCATATATAATACAAATTTGATGATGGCACTACTGGAGATTGAAGACACAAATAGATAATTTCAGTACAAGATTGTTTGCATACATCAAGAAGACAAGCAAGAGTAAATGAGAAATAAACTAGAAGGTGCAGAATATGAAAAAAAAAATCAAATAGGCTTTTTTTTGCAAATCAAATAGGCTTGATCTAGCCTTTACATTGTTTAATTTAAATGAGATCAAAATCAATTCAAGCTCATCTCATGATCATTTGCTCGTAAGATATGAACACACAAATAACTCTCAAATGCACCATTTGTTTTGCTTTAGCCTTGTACAAATAAGTACTTTTTACATAGTATATGGAATGTGAAATTGTAAATAAAGTGTAATCCCTACTTGATATCAAACTAAACTACTGAGAAAAATAAGCTAAAGCAACAGTAAACACAATAATAAATCCTGAAATTTGCAGCTTCTGTTCAACTAAAAATTAGAAAAATAAAATTTAAAACTACATCATATGTAAGCATACTGCAAAATCTATATATAGTAGATATATAATGTGGAATAACTTATTAAAAAAAATTGTTTTACTCACTAGCATCTCTTTTGACGTAGTACTGCAATGCAAGCTGATAATCATGAGCATTGTGGCCATTATTAGTTAAAAGGAAGCAAAGTGAAGAAACCAGCCCTGCTTGAAAACAAAAAATGTTAATGGAGGGAAAACTTTCAGTTATAAAACAGCATTTTGTTTACCTTCCAAAGTTAATGATGAAAGGCCAGTTAAGTGAACTCCGTCAGATTCTGCTTCTCTGATTGCCTCTTGAATGGAAATTGTACATAAGAAGTCAATAAGTGATCCATGATCCTGTACAACAAAAGAAAGTATTTTGCATTGTACCTTTGTTGCACATTCTTTTAGGACTGGAAAACATTGTTGGGATATTCCAGTCTCCTGGAGTTCCTTTAATGCTTTTTCGCCAGTCCAGCTGCAACAAATATCTCAACTCTGTGAAAAAAGTTATATAAGAAAAAAAATTTATATGGATTTCACTAACCATGTGCAGTAGTGTTCAAAGTCACGTTTTTCAAGATTATGTTTCTTTTGGCGTATCCAACTTGTAATTCCCTGTACGGTTACTATTTTGTAACACTTCTGTGGATGATGGGAATTGGGAAGTATTAAACTAGTTTTTCTTTTTGGGTAATTGTTACCTGTATCATATCATGCAGAGGTTGATATATTGATGCAACACTGTTAACCAAGGAAAGCTGCTCCAATTCCAACTCGAGTGCTGCAATAGCAACAAAAAACCTCTAGTTGATATGCAGCCACTCATTATACAAAGTCGAAGAGTTTGCAACAAATAGAACATAAATGGATGCACTAATTTTACCAGAAAGGACTTCTTCCTCAACATCTAAACTGCCAGCATCTCTAGCCATATCTTCTATGTTGCTATATTACAATTGAAACGAGTAGCCAAAAAAGAAAGACATAAGAAAAACATGAGAAATTTTTGAATTGCATATAGACGTGAACCCAATTTGATGTTTAGCAGAGAGTTGAGGTATAGGGACTTACTGTGCCTCATCAAGTACTATAATGGCTTGTTCAATATCTATGTCCATTGCCCTCCGAATCACTGGATTTATAACATAACTGTATGGGCAAAAAATCAGATCAGCTTCGGCAGCCATTGTTTGTGCAGCAAAATATGGACAACCTGTACATGTGTTTCACAATAAGTGCTTGAAAGGCAGATAAAAATGCATATAGCTCATAGCTGATGGGTCAAACCTTTCACCATTCTTCCGACCTTAACAAGATCTTCAATATCATGAGCTTCATGGCAACCACCTTTTTGAAGGGAAGGATATGCTCTCAGTTTCTGGGCATTTCTGTTATAATGAAATTTCATCTTACCATTAAGATGTCACAAATGACTAAACTATTCTGCAACAATAATTCCTAAATTTAGCCACATATTATCCCAGATGGATGAGGGGTATATCTCCCAATCTTAAAAATCCCTAAATTTAAGAAAAAACTTACTTATATTGTAGGCATCCTCTACCTCCATCCTTCAATAGAAATTTACTGAAAAGAAAACCAATTGAACCATAAGATGAAATGAAAGAAGGAAATATATAGAAATATAGGATACAAAAAAGTTAGCAGTAGGAATTCTTTGACTTCGGTTTCTTACCACTCTTCATCAATGTTTTCTTTTGTGCAAACATTTTTATTAGTGCAGTAATGCTTCCTTGATGCCTGAAAAGAACAAATGTCAAAATCATAAAGAAAATTAGCAAATAATACAAAAAAAGGCACAAGTCATTAAATTTTGGTTTATGGATAATGGGGTAGTTCATGATTCAAGCTTGTTTTAAATTTTGTTATTTGTACTATTGCATAATTTTTTTGTATTCACAAGAAAAATCCAAAAACTACAAGGAATACTACTTTTCAATGAGTCAACTTTTTTTTGGAAACGTTAAGATACAAGCCAAAATTTGAAACAAAATCTCCATACAATAATGCTTGAAGTAAAGAAATGAATGGACTAAATAGGATCTAAGATCAACTATAATATCAAATTTAATTGTCGAATTGTGGTTGCTATGTGTCAATTGGAATTAGGTCATTAAAGACAATGTTACCTTGAGTGATTGATTATGCAACTCATTAATCATCCATTAGATATATTTTTGAGATTGTTAAAATTATAGAATAGTTACATCAGAAAAGAAACAAAGACATGTCTTGCATATTATATATACATATACACACAAATACAAATATGCATGTATATACATATACACACATACATACAAGGATAAGTCCTATTCAAAACTAATCTTAAGTTGGAGCTGATATGGCGAGTACATGACAGTATGGAAGCATGGTCAATCTATGAAGCAGCCAGCATTTCACAACAGCTATATGGCACGTAGCAACAATTCAACTAGTCTTTGAAGAAACAAAACTAAAAGTGAGTGAGCGTACCAGAATTGCCATTGGCACACGATAGGATGTCTTACGGTACTCCCGAATCACTTGACTGATCTGAGTATGTGTCCTCCTTCCGTCCACAAAAATTGAAAAGAAAAATATACAAACCGATGAAAAAACCACGATCGTAATCCACCACAAATCAAATAGCAAGAGAGAGAGAGAGAGACAACAAGAAGCACTTACGAAGCATAGTAAATCGTAGGTCTTATCTGCTTCCTCTGTGCCCTTGCGCTCATCGGCCGAGTATTATGCTGGTCCACATTCCCTATCGCCATGAAAAACAAAAATCAAATAGTAATGTTGAACGGCGGGAAAACCACTAGATGCGCAAAATGAAGTCAGGTTGATTATTACTCGAGGGCTCCGGTTGGGGGATGAAGCCGCCACCGTGGAGGAGAGGATCGGTAGGAGGGACGGGACCGGGATTGGCGTGCTTGGAAGCACAGTTCTTCTGCCAGGCGAGGAGGGAGCAGAGAAGAGAGAGGGTCTTACCGGTGCCGGTTGGGGACTCCAGGAGAGCGTGGCAGTGGCCGTTGATGTTGGCGCGGTCGAGAGAGGAGATGACGCGGCCCATGAAGGCGAACTGGGGGCCGTAGGGCTTGTACGGGAACTCCACCTTGATGCCTCCGATCCAGTAACCGCCATTAACGGAAAGCGAAGGCTTTTCCATTGGGAAGATTGGGAGGAGAACGGAGGTGAGACGAAAGGGTCGTCCCGTTCTTGGGCGGGAAGATGATTTGGAGGGGGCGGGAGTGATGAGTTCGTGTTTTATAGGTAAGGGATTGACGAGGCGGGTCGGGTCGGGTCGGGCCGAATCGAACCGAACCGGAAACTCTTGGCAGAAGACAAGACATCCATCCGCATTACGTGCGAGTTGATCACAAAAAAAGGTCTGGCAATTTGTAAACTGAAAAATCATCGATAATAAATATATAAATTTTATCACGTTATAAATATTAAATTACGAGTAAATATGGATGGAATTTCATTTTCTCAAGTAATATATCATGCATAATTAAAGATTTCCTTTAAAATTAAAGCTGCTCTTCGGCTTTTACAGTCTGCCTGTTATTATTTTATGAAATCGCGATTCCAACATGTTTCACTTCCTAGGGCCTGGGGGAATTTTATTTGGTCGATATTCTCAACATGAAAATGTTACATAAAAATAAAAAAACGAATTATTTTAAAACATCAGTCTACTTTTCGAAAACCGATTTAATAAAAAATTATATTGGGGTATTTTTGTCATGAGGTCCGGGATTAGATCCGGCCCCTTCCCTCGATCTCTCCTCTCCAACCTCACCCTCGTCCCCGTTGTCTCCTCCGGCACTCATTCGATCGGGCGTGGTAAATGGCGTCCAGGCCGGCGGCGCACGGTCCAGGTACGGACGAGTTTGAGGCCTATTTCCATAGAGCAGATCTCGACAGGGACGGTAGGATCAGTGGCGCCGAGGCTGTGGCGTTCTTCCAAGGTTCCAATTTGTCCAATCAGATCCTTGCTCAGGTTAACAATCTGAACGCTATTTCATCCGAATTTTTTTCTCTATTTACACGCGGTCTACTTGTCCTGGAGTTGGACTTGTGTTCTTCGATCATTTGCTTTCTCTCTCTTTTGCACTGTTGCGAAACCTCCATCGATGTTAGTCGGACAGAAGCATCAGTCACTTCTTTGGCTCTCTTTAAGCATATTAATCATTCAATGCAGATATGGATGTACTGCGATCAGCGAAACTCCGGGTTCCTTGGACGTCCAGAGTTTTACAATGCACTCAGACTTGTCACCGTGGCACAAAGTGGGCGACAACTCACCAGGGAGATCGTCAAGGCTGCCTTAGAAGGTCCAGCCGCAGCAAAAATTCCACCACCAAAAATAAATTCTGTGACTCCCGTGACGTCTCCTGCTCGGATGGGCACAATCCCGACAGTTTCATCTCAAGGAGTTGGCTCTAACGGGGCACAAATGTTTCCAAATGAGAGTGTCAACCGCCAGCTGTTGTCAACCACTGTAAGACCAATCCAAACCACCGTTGCATCATCTTCACTCCCAATGCAACCTGTCTCCCAAGGTCTCCCTGGACCATATGGTATGCCAACCGTGCAAACTCAAAACTTGAATGCACCAAACACAGCGGCTGGTTGGGTAGGTGGCAAGACTGGTCAAGCTTCTGTTGCATCAAATCCAAATAGAGGCGTTGCTAGCTTTGTAGACAAGGGTGGAGTTGTGCAATCCTATCCTATCACAACATCTTCAGCCTATCAGGGAGCTCAAGTGTTGCCTTCCCTTCCTACCTCTTTACCACCTAAACCGGTAAGACAACATTCATCATCATTGCAGCCAACTGATAACAATACATTACTTGCCTCTCGGATTGTATTTTCTTCTGTCTCAGTTTTTTGGTGATGATGTTTTCTCCAATGCACAGCCGAAGCAGGGTGGCTCCTTTTCAGTTGTTTCTGCAAACAGGATTTCCAGCACATCAAACACTGCAGCAATTGGTTCTCATTCCGTACAGGTCAGCTATCCAGCAAACAGGGCAACAACAACACTAGCAGATGGTAGTATCCTTGAAAATAGCCAGTCACTTGTCAAGCAGAATCAGCAAGGTGCAATCCAAAACATGACAAGACCAACTTATGCTGCTGGAATAGCAAACCCAGGTTTTAATTCGGCTCAACCTCACTGGCCAAAAATAACGCAATTGAATATGCAGAAGTACTCCAAAGTATTTATGGAGGTAGACAAAGACAAGGATGGGAAGATCACTGGAGAGGAGGCTCGAAGTCTATTCCTCAGTTGGAAACTTCCTAGAGGTATGATTGCTTCCATACAAATCTAGGGTAAATTAGTATCTACCCTTCTCAATTAATTGTGTTTCTCTTTTTACCACCTGAAAATTCTTTCATTACAATATGTCCTCATCAGCTCCTTGCTCTAGACAAAAGGCCCATGACGTTTGAGGAAAATTTGGCCTTTGCAATAAGTATTTAGACAAATTTATCCTTCAAAACGATTTAAATTTTGGCAAATATTTTCTAGGACTAGAAACGAACTCTTTAAAGTCAAGAGAAAATGGTCACATTATGCCAAAAATTAGTGTTATTTACCCAACAAATAGGCACATTGTAATTTACCATATTTGTGTGAGCTAATGAGGTATGCTGTAACAAGAAGTTTAAGTTAAAAAGTGTAAGGGATTTTTCCCTTAAATCTCTTGTATCGATTTACCTTGTTGGTATTTTTCCCCCATAGATTCAGCATTACAGACAATAATTTCACCATCCACATCAAATGGCAAAATACTTTAGATTTAAATCTCAGAACCTCAGTGTGTCTGTTTTTTGAATTTTGCATGTTGTTCTGCTGGTGCTTATGACCTTGGGGGAATTTTCACATGCTTTTTATGTTCAGAATTTTTTTCTATTTCCTTCTGATAACCTAGAATAAATCTCCATTTTTAATTTCTCAAAAATGCTGTTGATTTGTATATCTCCATTTAACCTAGATTTAAACTTCTGATTGTTTTTTTGGATCAGAGGTCTTAAAGCAGGTGTGGGACTTATCTGATCAGGATAGTGACAGCATGCTTTCACTGAGAGAGTTCTGCATTGCTCTCTATTTGATGGAACGGTATAGGGAAGGGCAGTCCATTCCTTCATTACTCCCTAGCAGCTTACTCTATGATGAAGCATTGTTGAGAATAGCAAGTCAATCATCAGCAAAGCAAGGTAACCTTCCTTGGCTGCCAGGTTATATGGTTTGTCTTGGCTCAATCATACAACTTTCATCAATATTTAATAGCAATATGTTATTCATTTTTCACTCTAAATTCTTTCATAATTATGTGATATTTGCCATCCTATCTTTGCTAAAACAGGTTTCCTGCAGCAACAAGGGATGCATGGGACATACCCTGCAATGCCTGCTGAACCAAAGCCACATCAGCAAGTTCAAAGATCATCTCAAGCTGATAGTGAAATGCACCCTGTTCAGAAGAAATCTGGTTTGCAAGTACTGGAGAAGCACCTTGTCAACCAACTCGACAATGAGGAGCAAAATGCACTCAACACAAAGCTCAAAGAGGCAACAGAAGCAGAGAAAAAGGTAGGTTCACATGTAACTGGAGACTATTGTTGCTAGAAATTATCTCTTATTTTTAAAAGCAATCCTATAGACCTTGTGGTGGCTATAATAGTCTCTTGAGTGGTGAGCTACAATGATCTCCATTTCATGCATACCTAACTTTTGAAAATATTAGCTTTTAAGGGTGCATTTGGATTGCAGATTCTGCTCTAAATTCTCCTCTAAATATATTCCAAAAATTAGTCTTTTCCAAAAACACTTTTTCAGATTCTGCTCTAAGATAGAATCTAATATGTGAGAGAAATGAATTAGAGAATTAGGAGAGAGAATGAGCAACCTTAATGTTGATTTCTTGGAGAAGTAAGAGCAAGAATGGATTCCTTCAAGAAGCTGGAGCTAGAATTATATTCTCAAGCATACCCTAAGTGGAACCAAGCCCTAGAAAAACTGAAACTAGAACTAAAGCGAAGCATATGATGATTCTGTACAAATAACTTGGTTCTACAGACTACAGAGACTCCATAGAACAAAGAACAGTCATTCACTTTGCAGTCATGTTGAATATGAACTAAACCAACCAAAAAGAAAACATCTTAACCATTATAGATTTCTAATTTTCTATCACATCCGTAATGTCTTCCATTGCCCCGAGTATTTGGCCTTCCTCCAGTATGTGATTAGTTATCTAAATTTTGGTTGATTTGGATCAATAAGTATTTAATATTGAATCATTCATCTTGTTCCTTTTACTTAAAATATAACCATAAGTTCCATAACAAGGTTGTTCAAGTTTTTCTTTGCAAACACATTATTTGCTGATTAGCTCAATGGATTTTCTCTTTTCAAGGTAACACTTCCCACTGCAACTAAGAACTCACTGTTGTCATTATACTTTTCATATCATCTCATACGGTCACTCATACACCAACTAAGAAATGACTTGTCTCTTTTCACGGCAAACCTCTCACTGCAACTAAGAAATGGACTGTTATCATTATACTTGTCATTATCATAACATATGTTCACACATTTATATACCAGCCATAATTTTAGTTTTCATCTGATTCATGAAATAAAAGGTATTACAAGTTTTTTCTTTAAACTTCATGAAGGTACAAGAATTGGAGAAGGAAATTGTGGAATTTAATCAAAAGATCGAGTTCTTCCGCACCAAAATGCAAGAGCTTGTGAGTTGTCTGTGCTGTAATTATTATTGTGCATTTATCATTCTTAAAGATTTCATCATAACATTGTTTTCTTTCCATAATAAACAGAAAAGTTAGGCTCAGATTTCGTTTTTAAAACTTGATATAAAAAGGTTACCTTTTCCTTAATTGTGTCTACCTCAATCAAGTTTTTGTGGATAGGAAACTTATGGTTACCTGATTTTGCATGAGGATATGAAATGTCAACTTTTTTATTGTTATATTGTGATTAAATTGTTTGATATATTTTTGTAATAAATGAGATGTCTAATACTTTTTTCAGGTAATTTTTTGAAAACCTTGGAAAAAATAACAAAAACTTGTGTGATAAGGATCCCTAATAAAAGACAAATAGAAACATAAGTAGGTAGAAGAATACAGTTATTAAGGTGCCTAGGTAATGCCTAGGCAGCAGTTTCCTATTTAAATATTAATTTTTTATTAAACATATATATATTTATGCATATTTAATAATAAGAATAATGCATAATCTTAGCTCTATTATTTCCTAAATAACATTCAAATACATAAATAATCCTAAGATAACATCAAAGTATAAGGTGTAATAATACTAATGTGTATTTCATTAACATATATAATTATATATTTCAATAATTATGTATCTTTAAATGGTATTCCATCAATATATAAGAGTTTGTTTACAAGAAAAAATATTAAAAAACGTATGTTCAATTAAATGGATCCAATAGAAGATCTGCTTAATCAAGGGAAGGTGGGGCGGACCTCCAAGGCATAACTCTATCATGCCTTATTGCCTAGGACCCTTTTGGTTGACATCATGATGTGGGATGTGAATAGATTATCAAAGATTTTGCAATTTCTTTCTATCCATGTGCACCACCATATGGCATACGGATAGATCATCAATATTGGCACACGGTTGACATTCAGACCCCATTTGGTTGCCCATTTCTCACAAAAGGTTTCCATATCAATCTTCATCACGAGCTTAAGACCCTCCAAACCCCTCCATCATGGATCAATGGATGTACAGCTGAAGAAATGTCAGCAACATTCTACACCAAGCAAACATGTCAACACAATGTCATAAGATTCATAAGATGAGCCCACAATAAATGGCAGTTCCTCTTCATCTTAGCAGCAGGTGATACCCCTTCTTGATCAACTTGGTCAGGTTGTTACCATAGAGGTCATGGCAAGTTCAACACACTTGCAGGTTATATTGATTATGAACCATCATTTAATATATTTTTAAGAAAGCATCTTTATTATCTTGAAATTATTTAACAAAGAAAAAGGTAAACTTTGTACATGAAGCTCTTATCGATATAGAACTTAAGAAGGATGCAATTGTAATTTAGCTTAATCAAGATGCTATCTGAAATATTCAAATCTTCTTTCAATACATCCGTTCTATTTAAATCCCAAATCCAAGAAAAGTTCGTGTGCTTTTAAACACTTCCTATCCATATAGACAATGAAAACCAAATTTGTATTAGTCTAGCAGTGATGAGAAGAACTATTGGAAGAGGCTAAAAATGCAATGGCAGCACGGCAGGATTATTGACAAAGGAGGCTCAGCAACAGTTGTGGTTGACTAGGGGATGTGGCAGGAGGTTCACAGTGGGACAGGCGGGTGAAGGACAGTGGGGGCAGGGGAAGGGGGAAGGAAGTCAACAGGTGCAGGAATTAATTAAACATGGACCAATTTTTGGAAAAGCACATGCTTTAAGATGACTTCAATTGTTATTATGCTATTGTTTTTCATGCTGACATGGATTTTTAATATGATATCTAATGACCAATGAACCCTTTCACAGTGAAAATAGATAGTCTGTTAGATGCAGAACCTAAAGCTTTATGATCATGTTGTTCCATGGTTTTGTATCCCATCATTTACTCTCAACCATATTTGACAAGTTCTATATACCTCTATGCACTAGGTTATTTATAAAAGCAAGTGTGACAACAGGTTAAATGAGATAACTGAGAGAGCTTCTGTGGACAAGCGTGAGGTAATTTCAATTTGATGCACAGCAAACTATTGTTTTTATAATTTTACATTAGTACTCTGTTATTTATGCGTTTATATTGCAGAAAAAAGCTAATTTTTTTCATATTAATTCGGTTTCGCTCTTTGTACCTTAGCTGGATGCATTGACAAAGAAGTATGAGGAGAAATGTAAAAACGTTGGAGATGTGGCCTCAAAACTAACTGCTGAAGAGGCAACTTTCCATGATATTCAGGTATTCTACATAAAATCTTAAGGGATGGTTATATAATTTAATTTTCAAATTCCATGAAATCCTTGGTTTTGTGTAGGCAAAGAAATTAGAGTTATTTAATGCAATTGTCAAGATTAATGATGGTGAGAAAGATAACACTGTACTTCAGGTAAAGCTGGAAAATCGTGGTGCTTTGTTCCTCTTTTGGAATTGGTGTATATTTCTGCTGATTCTCAAACATGACATTGACATGATGCTTATAGGGATATGTTGATGGTATTCAGTCTGATCTTGATGAGCTAATGAGAGGTTTGAATCTTCGTTCCAAAAAATATGGCTTACGTGTTAAACCAACTACATTAATTGAGCTTCCCTTTGGTATGTTAAAGCACATTTATTTATTTACTTATTTCTGTTTTCCATCTCATTTCATAATGTCCTCAGAATTTTGTGCAGCTATTGCATTAGATTGTCTTTCTTAACTTTATAGTCATTTACTTTTTTCAATTTTCTACAAGAAAATAAACTGAAAATAATTTTATAAGGGGAACCACATGTACACGTGAGTTTATCAGCAGGAACTTGGGCTCTATGTCTTAAGAGTCATCACTATAGACACTGCAGTGACACGTTTTCTTCTTTTCTCTACTCTTTAGAAAGACACCAAGAGCTGGATATTTGCAGATTACTTGTGAACCAGAGCTAGTTTCTGGCTCTTGGAAAAGTTGTTGCAGCTGTAGTCTGTCATCAACCCCTTCAATTGAATAATATAAATAATTTTGGCTCCTCAATGACTGTAGATGATGTCACCATTGCACTCTTGGGGTAAGATTCGCCAGTTGTGGCAGTGACTATAGTTGTTACCTTCTCTCCAAGCAATCCAGTTGGTTGGTTGGGTTAATTGGGAGGGCATATATGCAATGGTTTTTTAAATCTTCGTGAAAAGATTCAAGACTCATCATTTCTGAATCAACTAAATTAAAAATCTACACACACACACACACACACACACCATGATATTTTACATGTTCAAGTAATTGAAGCAATCTTCATGCCTTAATTTAAACAGAAATCTCAATGAAAGACACTAGCTGCTCCTTTTTTTGAAAAGCGCTGCTTTTATGTTTGAGGTATCTAGTTAATGATGATTTCTAACTATTTGAGTGTAAGTTTAGTATCAAATCTATTATATTAGAGAACTCACTCCTTGAAATGCCTTTTCGTGAACAAATTTGTCTATCTTTTTTATAATGTTTTGAAAACCCTGAAATCATCCTTAACTTTTTGCTACATTTTGAATTCAAAGCCATGTCTAAATTGAAATGAAATCAAAAATAAAATTGGTATGTTCCATAATTTCCATAAAATTTTCAATTTAAAATCAATTCTATTACATGAATCTATATCTTCTTTCATACTGTGAGAATTTCTCCCATTCCTTTCCATATGCTTTCTTTTGGTGGACTACCAAATCCACTCAAAATAATTTTGTTGAACAGACTGAATGATCTCTTAATTATTTTTTGACTGTCTATTAGCAAAATCCAGCAACAATATATAATACCTGTCTCATTGTCCTTGTCCTCTACCTTATATGTTTGGGTGTGTGAAATGTCTAATATGCAGCCAAACATTTTAAGCCTAGGTTAATGGTTGTCCATGTGTTTATATGAAAAATCAGCTAAGTTTTTGTATAGCACACTCCAAAGGGTATGCAGTAATTCGTAATTTTTGAGGGAAACAAGGGAACAATCTATTGCTTATGACAAGAAATACAATCTCCTATATATAGGGGAGTACATACTTAGCCTAATCTAATTAGGGAATAACATAAATTACGGCCTCGTTTGGAGTCGGCTAACATACTCCTAAAATTACTTCTAACATCATTGTTACTGTATAAACTTTAATATATAAATTTCCACTACCTCAATTATTATACAATTTGAACTCTGTTCATAAAACTAACTTCAATTTCAACTTTATCCAACTCCTGAAGTTGATAAAAACTGACCCCAAATGAGACCTATATCTAAGGATCCATCTTCTCTTTCACTAGGTAGTATAAATTTCAAGCTGTCATATGAAAATTTCCCTTGATTCTCTTTCAAAAATGCATGTTATCTTGATTTTAGTTCCAATTGGTTTTTTTTTCTATCATTCTTGCATGTTTTTCAATAGCTTATATCTTGATCTCTACTTTACGTGTTTTTTCTATTGCCTTATTTGCATATTTCCTTTTATATTGTAGGTTGGCAACCTGGCATTCAAGAAAGTGCTGCTGATTGGGATGAGAACTGGGATAAGTTTGAGGATGAAGGTTTGTAGATATATCATTATAGTTTTACTAATAGATCTTATGCTACGGCAATCATAAATGAAAATTTGTCTCCTGTTCTGTAGATTATTATGAATGTATGATGACTCATTTTTTATTTTTTTATTTCAGTTTCAGGATTTGTTCTTATCAAGGAGCTTACAGTTGATGTTGAAAATGTAATAGCTCTTCCAAAAGTAAAGGATCCTGTATCTAATTACCAAATTTCTAAAGAAGACACTTCACCAGTCCCTTATTCAGATGCCCATAAGCCAATGGAGGACCCTTCTAATATCGACAGCCAGGCAACCGAAAATGATGTACCACATGCTCACAGTGAAAATGGTTCAGCTAGCCTCCCAAGCACTCCAACGGGAGGAGGTACTCTGGGAAGCCCATCTCGTTTAATGTCTTCACCAAAATCTGAAATGAATGGTGTTAAAGACAACCAGAGGTAAGTTTCTTGTGTTTGCTGAGATGCATTTAAAGATGGCATTATTGAATCATGCATGGCAAGCAAGCTGCATTCAACACACTCACATTCTGTGACCTGCATGATGAATCAAGCACAATGGATGGAACTACGAAGTGCTGATTATTTTGGTTGAATATTTAAATTTGAAGGTAATTGGAGTAGTCATGTAACCGTGCAGATGGAATGGGTTGATCATCAAGTCGACGACTTTCAAGTTTCAATATTCACAAAAAAGAGAGTAACTCATTACTCATCACAGTAATGATATGATTAGAAAAAGTCTACTTAAATTTTGAATATTATTCTATTCTTTGACCAGCGAATCATTGATGATAATCTACACAAATTGGGTGTGGATTGCCAATATGGTCAAAAAATTCTGCTTACAAAAATTAGAGAAAGTTACTGCTCTAAAAAGACTGGAGAGTGCTCTTGTTTTCACGTTAACACTGGTCCACGCTCCACAACTCTTTCATCACTCAAGGCTCTCACTGGGAAGAGCTTCTGGCCCTGTTTTTGTACCTGCACATGTTGCTATCTCAACCTTCAAATGTTGCATCCTGTTTTACTCATGCAGCTGTACATTCCCACTGTAATGCCTTGTGAATAACTCCGATTTGTGCCTCTCTTTTTTTCTCTAGTGATCGTGATGTTGCTGGTTCCACAACTTTCGGCAAGACATATGGTAATCATCTATGGGTAACAAATTTTGATACTCATGATGATAATGATTCTCTATGGGGGTCTGATGCAATGAACAAGGTGAATCATTCAACTAACGTATATATTTTTATTTTTCCTAATTAAGACTTGTGGAAGCCTATTAAAGAGAGTTGTTATGTGCATTCGTTATTCTTAATAAATTCCTATTCCTGTGCAGGAAATTGGTGATGGATCGAACAAGCGAAGTTCTTTATTTGGATATGATGACTTGGGTCTTAGCCCAATCAGGGCAGGATCTGCCAGTGCAGCCAGTGTCTACAGTGGTATGGACAGACCCTTCTTTGATTCTGTTCCTTCAACCCCATCAGGTTATTCTGGCTTTTCACCAAGGTACGGTGAAGGACTGGACCTGACGTCTGGTTTCAGCCGCTTTGATTCCACTGGTTCTCAAGGGAAATCTAGCTTTTCTTCGCCAAAGTACAGTGAAGGACCGGACCAGACGTCTGGTTTCAGGCACTTTGATTCCATTGGTTCTCAAGGGAATTTCTCAAGGCTCGACTCCATTAGTGGTAGCGGTAGCAGAGACTTAGATCAAGGTGGTTTTTTCTCAAAAACTGATACTTTCCCAAGATTTGACTCCTTTCGCGGCAGCACGGACACCGACCGTGATCAGGGTTCCTTACGGTTCGATGATTCAGATCCTTTTGGGGGTGGACCATTTCGGTCTTCGGAAAGCCACAGACTGAAGGGTTCTGATAATTGGAGTTCGTTTTAGGAATTAATAAATTTATTTGTAATATTACCAAATCTACAATTTTTGTGTTGATTGTATTCCAACGTTGGTGTTTGTGGTCGTCCTCTGTTTATACGTTTGTCTAGACCCCGCTGTTTTTCCTAGAGTTCAAACTTAAATATCTTGTATCCCAATGAAATACTTGCTTAATTTTACTCCATATAAAATTGATGTAAAGAAGAAGGATGCTGCAACTCTTCGCGTTATTAGGAAAACATGAGTTAGCAACTCATGCAAGGGGGACGAAGTAGTGTATGGTTTGGAGTTAACGTTGTCTCATACGTTGAAAGCGGCCAGCATCATGGATCGTACTTTTGCCTCGTTAAAGGGGTGAAACCGGAAACCTTACCTTGTCATCGGCAGGTCCTTTGTCTGCACCTTGAGATTTGCTCACGTACCGGGTGAGACAAAGGTGGGACAACCATTGGTGGGTTGCAGAGAGAGGGATCTATCGATCGAATCACGTACCGGGTGAGACAAAGGTGGGACAACCATTGGTGGGTTGCAGAGAGAGGGATCTATCGATCGAATCACGTACCGGGCAGAGGACGGCGTCTGAAGTCCGCCTTGCAATCTTCGGAAGAACGCCATTTCTTCCTTCGCGATTGATAACAATGGTGTTGTAATAAAAAGTTATTTTATTTCAGTATGGCCGATGCAGCACTGATCGCTAAACCTTGGCCACCATCCAACCCATACTTCTCCGATAGAGCTACCAACGACTACTGCTGTTTGTGTGTCCACCCCCACACTCTCAATTATTTTTATTAAAGCGTCTAGCGGGGTTGTCCATCATTTTATATTCCTTCTTGATTTTTTATACCTTTTTCCCATTTATTCATTTTGGACGTAAATCACCCGGTTTCCATTTATTCATTTTTCCCATTTTATGAGCATTAAAAATTACATTATTGTTTATCGAAAACAACAGTTAAACATTGCAAAGATTTAAATTTTTTATTTATCTCAATCATCAATGCAAAATTATTTAGAATTTTATTTTTCATTACGACCATAGTTAAGAGAGGGAAATTAGTTTTTCTACGCGTAGTATTTTTATAACGTCATACAACAACAAGACGAATAACGGAATAAGCTTTAGACAGCACAAGAATAGAGGATGGCAAGTTCATGTATAAGAGCGAGCACTCTACATTAGATATTTAAGTGAGAAATACCAGAAATCAGTTTTATAAATAATATACAATAACACGGCGTTTGCTTCGAGTCCATAGAAAAAGGCCGCTGACCGCGGATGATGGCCCACAGTCGATACCCTCCGCGGTGGCGAAGCATGGCGAGGGGCCTCTTCCACCCTTGGTTCTTCTTCGCCCTGTTGGCGATGGCGTTCATCTGCATCCAGGTGCTCCCCCATCTCCTCCTTTCCTTCTCCACCACGTCCTTCTTACGTCTTCTTCGATCTCGGACGTCCACCTGCCTGCTGCTTGATTTTGAGTTTTTCATTGTTCGATTCGCGGCGTGTTTTCATAATGTGGCGTGGACTTGGTGGATCAGTGAATCGGAGATTGTTTCACACACGATCCATTGGTTCTCGCGGTTTCTTCCTTCTCCTTCTTGTGCCTTTTTTTTCTCTTTTGTAATGAATCTCGTTCTTGCGTCGAACTTGCTTTTTTTTCTCAACCTTTGGTTTAAGACAGAGGTCTGGGGTATCCTTTGGATAGAATTTGGATGACGGCAGAATTTCTTGGAGCGAAACGATTACACGTAGTTCTTGTGTTATGTCAGATTCCATAACTTAAGTCCCGATCACTTTCTTATGTCTAATACCTTGCTTGCACGTTTTTGAATAATTCAATTCAATTTTAAAAGCATGAATATACAAAGCTTTTGGAAACGCTCTTGCTACTTGTGTTTCGATGTGAAAGACAAAAATGTGATGATTATACTTTCTCGGCAATTTTAGAATCAGGGGTTGGGATGTTTACATAATCTTCGTTAGTTTTGAACATTGAGTAGCCCATTGAATTATATATCAGAAATTTGAAATTTCAGTAAAATCTCAGTTTGAACATCAACGAGGCCAGATGCTGATCCTTGGAATACAAAGATGGGTATTGTTGGTCTATCAAGCGTGCCTTTAAAGCAGCTAGATATCCAAGCTGTTCCTCTTGGAAATATCAAATGTTTGATATTGTTATATCCACATTTATTCTCTTGATTGGCCCAAAAATATGCATTGACCTCTTGTAACTATTGGCATAATTGTATACCAAAAATGACTGATCTGAGGAGGATTCAAGAGGATTTCTACAGCGTAGGTCATGGAATCTATTGAGAACTTTAACAAAACACCAATGGAAGAATATAATGTGGTGCTAATTTTTTAAATTATTCTAGTTTTAAATTTAAAATATATTTTCAGAATTTTTTAATCTATAGTGTAATTTACTATGTATAAAGGTTTCAGCTTAATTTAAGTTATGTTCATTTTTATTTTTATTTAAAAATCAATGGTTAAATTTAACAAAAATTGGTGAATTTTAAAACTTTTAGATCAAGGACCGGTATTTATTTAATATAAGTAAAAAATTTATCATATATTATGGTTATTCAATAATAAAATCTCCAATATCACTTTCACTACATGTATTTATAGAAAGAAATGAAAGTGAGACTTAAAAAAGTTATCTACCTAGTATCACCACTAAATTTTTTTCCCTCAAGTGTAATATTTTTAAGTGCGAATTTTGCAGAGAAACGTGTACCTATAGACTCTACTGGTTGTGTTCAATTTTTCTGTGCTATAATCTCCCTGACACAAATTAGCTTCAGGCTTTTTCAATGTCTGTTGTCTATTTTTTTGTCATCTCCCTAGGATACTTCTTTTTAGTTCTAATGTTGCATGCTGTGACATGGCTCCACCACACTATTGCTTGAGAGGTCTTCACCGTGTGCCATTTTTGAAGAAAATTATAAAAAATTACTTTTCTTGAATTGCATATGGCTATTGATCACTGCATTAGAGTGTCAACTATCTCTGTAATTCCAAGATCCAGCAAATTCATAGAAAACCTTCCATCTTCCCAGATGCTTATTTATTTTCCTCTCACATTGAATTGAAAACCGTTCATCTAGAGTCTAATATCCCAAAGCAAACTATCACATTGTTTTTCCAAAAGTTCTACTTGGTAATCTCCTATGATCTGTTGGAGGTTACGGAAGAATTCTAACAGGATAACATTTGTTGTGATGCATTCAATAATAGTTTTATCTTTTTGATCCCGACGAATGGGGGTGATGAAGTTTGGTGATTTCAAGGCATGTATGCATCCAGGGTTACTCTCATTTAGGTCTTTTATCCTACCTGCCTAATCATTGTTATAACTTATAATAAGTGTAATGGTATAACTTTTCATTTGATCCATCCATGTCATTGTTATCCGGATTTGCAGTTTTATCTATATAGCATGGTAGATAAAAGAAAAAAATGCAATTTGTTATCCTTGATTTATCTCTGACCATTCTTTTTCTTTCTTCTGAAGATGCGACTTTTCATTACACAATCAGACTATGCAGATCGTCTGGCATCAGCTGTATGTAATGGCTTTCATCTTTTGCTTGATTATAATATATTTATAATTTTTCTTAGAAAATGATACAACAATGTTTTTTATTGTTAAAAGACAACAATGTTTTGCATTAGAGACAATGCTGGAATATTTCAAGTTGGGATCCTTTTTAAGAGGTGGGGCTTATAACTAAATCTCATGAATAAAAGGAAGACATGTAATACCTAAATTTTGATAATAACGACCCCTGTTCACAACTTGTTCATGATTAAAAATGATCAAACTAGACACTAGACCTGATGAAATTGCCAATCATGGAAGTTTATACTTCTTTGCAGAATATGAATTACAAAGCAACCAAACTTATGTAGCATTATTACAATGAAAGGTTTTGTTTACTTCTGATCACATGATATTAACTTATTTAAGTTGAATTCAAATAATTTCTAGTTGTAGTTGTTATGTGCTAATCCATTGGATCATTGTAGTTACTTTAATTATTGATAGGGTCAAAATTTCTTGTAGCTTCTTAGACCTAACATTGCTTTTGGAACCCTCTTTTTTACAAATAAACACATGGGAAAGGAAAAATATCCTTAAAGATTTTGGTAATATATATTTATAAGTTTATGGTAAGTGACAATTTCATTTAAATTAATTAACTAGTATTTCTTGACCTAAAGGTTTGCATGAATGAATGGATAGATGCATGCATGCATGTACAGGAAATTCAACTTCAATTTTGTATCAGAGTTTGTTAATTTAAACAATCAACATATAATGGTAAAATTTTGTTATGTCAAAGTCATGTTAGTAAAAATATGGTAAGGAAAAACATCTTTTGTTTACAAATCATAATGTCAACATTGATTTTGATGTTTCAACAAGTCAAAAAATTGACATGTGTTGATGAAATTCGTTGGACATGTGTCAATGTTTCATTTCATGTGCATGCATTCATGCATGCTTTTGGCCTTTAAGATTTTAAGCTTTAGAATTTAAGATAACATAAAGATATATTTACATACCTACAAATGGTACCAGTGAAGATTATGCATGAAAGGGTATATGTGTGAGTGCCACTAAGGAAGTATGTGTGTTTATGTAAAACGCCCTTAATTTTGGTAGTGTGCTTTCAAGAAAATGAGAGAGAGAGAGAATTTTGTGGTTAGACCTTGTGGTGTTCATTTTCGTACTTGGTTCAGGATAATTATTCTCTTCTCTTTAGTTCTTGCATTTGGCTTGTGATGAATGCTATGTTCTTCCAAGAGAATTCAAAAACAGGGAAAGATGTGCTGGCCCTTGTACTTTGTTATTTATATTATTGGATGGGAATCTTAATAATTGATTTGTAATTTAATATTTCTTATCATTTTAGGTTTGGCAGTCTTCTCAATCTTTTTTTCTTAATTTCTGATTGAAACTTAATAATTAATGAGATTCATTCTGTTCTCTTTTCAAAATAGAAGGTATCAACATTGTTATGTAGGAGAGTGCAGTCATGCAGCCGTGTTGGAACTTAACATTTTTGGCTCCAAATTGCTGTTATATATTCAGGTCTTCAATGTTTTTGTGAACAGGTAGAATCTGAAGTTCAATGCACTAGCCAAATGCGAAAGCTGATTGAGGAAATGAGTGCAAAACAAGGAACAATCGTGTCTTTAGAGGGTATTCCTAATTTTTTTCTGTTTATTTTTTTATAAATCTGTATTTGTGGGGATGCTTCTGAATTTGGTTAGTTATTCAAATTCACAGTGCTCTTTTACCATCACATACAGCTAAGCTAACTTCATGGTGCAAGTTTGTATTCTATTGGTGACAATTGCTTCATCTATCAAATTGATATAAATTTATCTGCTTTATTGTTTTAGAAACAATTTTAGTTAATTTTCTGCCACACTACCAGTTTTAAACAAACTTTTCTTCCATTCCAGAAGCAAAGGAACGCCTGTATGAAGAGTGCACCCATTTGAAGGCTCTTGTTCAAGACCTTGAAAGTATGTTCACAATTTCATGTGCGTTTATTTTTGGTGTTATTATCATTAGGTATCTGTGCTTACTTATCAACATATACTAATAAGAGGAGAAAACATCTTGAATTTTATCATGACTACAATATTTAAATGCATAGACATGAGTACATGACAACAATGTTTGGAAAAATGGTACAAATGGTGTGTATGTGATCTGCAGGCCCAAGCATGAAGTTGAATATTTCTTTTAAGAAAATCCAGTTCGGTATTTGAAATTTACATAGGTTAAAATGTGGTCAATTACCTCATTTACATATGGTTATTAGTGTGTTAGGACCTACTTATATGATTGTAATTTATTGTATAAAAATATTATTGAATTGATGTTGTGCAACCAGAAGCTACATAAATTCTTTTCTTATTCTTATTGCCATTAAATCTTCCATTAAATTATATATATTTAATTGTTGTTACTATTTTTGACCAATTAATTTTTATCATTATCTACTTTTACTTTCGCCTAAATTGTGATTCATCTTTCCTTAAAGGCATATCTGTTGGCTGTGATCAAATCATTTAAGATCATCTCTCATTTTGTCATCAATAGGTGGATCTAAGATGATTTCAAATGAAGTCATTTCTTTACTTATATCTTACCCTAGTACCATTTATCTTAGATTGAAATTACCATCCAATTTTTTATAAATTGTTTATATTTAACAATCCAACACTCCATACCATGCAATATAGTTGGGAGAATAGACATCTTGTAAATATTTCTTAATTTTAAGGATACGATTTTACTACATGATACTTTTAATAAATACATTTTTCTACTTTGTTCCTCTTAATTTAGTAAATGCCTTCCATAATTTCTTCATTTATTTTTTATTATAGATCTTAAATACCTGAAATTCTTTCTTCTAAGGATCTCATGACCATCTAATTTTATGTTTTCGTCATTATTCCTATCATATGATTAAAGTAGAATAAGTGAAGTGGAGAAATGTTTGTGGAGTGTTATGTGATAGGATGATACTTTTAAAATCAAAAGAAAAATTATGCAAAACTATTACTCACCGAGCTATACTTTATGACTTAGAATGTTGAACTATAAATCACGATCATATGTAAAAGGTTAGTATTGTTGAGATATGTATACTTGGATGAGTGATAATATTATAAGAGATATGCTTAAAAATGATTTTATTAAGAAAAGAGTAGGACTGTAGGAGTTGCACTTATTGAAGATAAAAAAAAATTAGTTAAGGTGGTTTCTTTTTTCTTTTTTCTTTTTTTTTCAAGAAGTTAAGGTTGTTTGGTCATATCCCTAGGAGACTAAGGAATGCATTATTTAGGAGAGGAGAAAGATGTAGAGGTAGAATGAAAACCATTTGGTTGGGAATTCCATCAATTGGTTGGAAGTCCCTAACATTCTACTACATGGTTTTCCATGTCAAGCAACGGTTACCTTCAACTATTTGTTAGATAGTTGATAGTTAATCAAATAGTTTGCTGGAAAACTTTTCAGTTATTCAACCCATTTTCGGATTACCTTAAGTCCATGATAAACAATCACTTAACTTCAGTTAATTGAGATTCTTTGATTGATTGATTTACTTAGATATGCATTTAATAATTCTATTTTCTCTTAGTCATTATATATCAATTGACTGAATGGTTTCAGTTAACCATCTAATCTTTTGACTCTAAAGCAACATAGTGTGGATCCTATTCTAATGTGCTTGTCATGATCTAAAAGGCCATGAGGATAACCCTTACAACACGCACATATCTATACAACACACACATATCTTCTTTTAAATTTTTAAATCTTCAATAACCTCAAGTCTTCTTGGCTCCTTATACTATCTTCATCATTTTCCTTCTCATTCCTCACAGCATGTATTTAAGCTTCATGTTCTTGATTATCTTACCTGTTTTTAGTATATTATTTTTTCTTTATCAAAATCATCTAGGGTGGACCTTACAATGGCGACCATTTTTTTGTGTGGGAGTCTAGGAGATATAAAAAAAATCAAAGGATAAGGACAACAGTCGTTGGTGGTTGGTGACAAAAAGGGAAGGGTGAATGACTTGAAAAGGAGCCAACATACTGGTGGGCTCAACATGGCTGTCAATGGTGGTGATAGTTGGGAGCAGGTGTAATTAGGGTTTCTCTCCTTCCTACTTAGATCTCTCACCCTTTACAAACTCTCAAAACCTAAGATATTGATAACATAGAACACAATAAATAAGGTGGAAGTCATATATATTCATAAACAAACAAGGCCTTTATATATACAAGCTACATAGAAGGGACGATCATAGCTCTTGCAATGTAGGATTAAACCCACCAAGGAAATTTAAGGAAAATATCTCTATGCATAGTATTTTCTAATGATATTGTTTTAGTTATTAAAAGTAAGTTAGGAATTAGTTTTAAATTAGAATTATAGAGAAATACTTAAAGGATTTAAATTGTGAAGGTCAAAAATTGAATATATGGAATGCAGGTTCAATAAAAATATGAATAATGATGAATACATATATTTAGATGACCATAAGATTTATAAAAGTGACACTTTTAAATACTTTGGATCTATAATAAATGGTAATGATGAAATTATAGAGAATGTTATTTATAGGATTAAAAGTAAGATGGATGAAGTGGAGACATGCTTCTAGAGTGTTATGTGATAAGATAATATTCTTAAAATTAAAAGGAAAATTCTTAAAAATGTTATATGCATTTGCTTCTTTTGACAGGAAGTGACCCAAGGAGCACCCAGAGCACTTTTCCCAAATCAGAGGTATTTTAGTTGTGTACTCAGTATTCCTGAATATCACTCAGGAATCAAATCATATCAACTTTATCAGGTGCCAATTGCTGGAGTTGTGATTATGGCATGTAGTCGGCCAGATTACCTAGAAAGGACCATTCAATCTGTGTTAAAGTATGTTATTTGCTTTATCTTCTTTGTTAATATTAACAAGTTCTCTTCATTTTATTATGAAAGAAAGTTTTCAACCAATAAATAGTTTATTGTGTTTTCTTATTTCAGATATCAAAACTTAGTTGCATCAAAATTTCCACTTTTCATATCACAGGTGCTTTAAAAATTTGTGCCGTGCTTGTACTTTTCTATTTTGTATATCTTATTCTTCATTTGGTTATAAAATAAAGCATGATTCAATATTATGCACTGTGCTTCACCAATCATTCAGGATGGAACACATCAGGAAGTTAAGGATAAAGCTCTAAACTACAAACAGATTACATATATGCAGGTGATATTCCTAAATGCATTTCATTGTTTTAGAATACGTCAATTTGATTCCTAATATCCAATCTATAAAGCCAATTAAGTCAAATGCACTGTTAAAAAATGTTACTACTAGATTGATTCTTTTTACACTTGTTTAGGTTGTTCATCATGGTGTTCTTTTTATATCATTTATACATCAAATATTTTTGAGGGGTTAAATCATGCTATTACAGATGGAAGGAAATGATTTATGTGGCGAATTCTATTTAGTGGGATTAAGAGATTGATTAATTTATTTATGTTATAAAATGCTACTATTCCTTGTATTAGTGTTAGGTTTGGAGAGCATGCAATTCGGCATTGGGAGGTGTTTGCAAATTGAACTTCAACATTTGTTGGCTTCACCAAATGTCAACATGAAATCATATTGTGGACATTGTGTCAACCAAAGTCTAATGTTTTCAATGTCTGGGCTCCACGTCAGTCAACATGTGCACCATGTCAGATTGACATTCTACATTTTTTGGGCTCCAAGGAAGAAACATGAATATGCCTTCATGTACTTTTCTTTCATCTCTCTTCTATCTCCCTTTGCTTTTTCTCAATTCATTTGCAAGCACACTAGGAGCCAAACCAGGCTAAAAGTTCATTGGAAAAGTTCAAACGAGTTGTCAACTATCAGATCAGATCTCCTGCTGCTTTCCATGATTTTGTAGACTCTCAAGTTGTCTCATCTTCTTCTATTTTCAAAATTTTAATGTATTATTAATCTTTTGTCTGATTGTTTTGCGTTTTTTTGTTTTTTAGGTAGATCTATCATCAATATTTTCCTTAGATTTATCAAGAAAATATGTACTTAAATGATCTACCTTGAGAACAACATTGTTGTAAAAAAACGAAAAAAAAGGTTGTTTAAATGTAGTTTAAACATTTTTCGTCCTAATCCAATTTGTTTTTTTCAAAAATTAGGAGAAAGCCTTTCAAAAAGATTTTTCATTGATATAATTTCACTATTTTGATTTTTTGTTTATAAATTTCATTATACCTTTTATATATTTATTTATGTTCTTGAATTTAAGAATTTATTCTTAAACAATCATTACACTTAATAAATATGTTTTAGAAATTGTATTACATGTAATTGAATTTGTTAGAACAGTATTTGATATTATTAGATGGTCACTACACACTCTCCATTGACCAACCTATGATTCTGGCAGGGTTATGTCTTCTCTATGCTATTGAGGTTGGATGACCTCTTCATTAATCCACTTGTTTTTTTGCCATTGACACATCTAGAGGCTTACTGATGGTCACTTGTTGTATTGTCTACGACATCTGCATTGTTTGCCTAACCTTTTTCCCGTTTCATTGTATTTCAAGACTTCCAAGTAAGGAAGGGGATTGGTTTGGACTATAAATACAGTGATGGGGTGTACTTATTTGCAGCAAAGTATAAGGGTTGCTAGCTTTGATGTCCACTACAAAGCCGTCAATCTTGTAACACTTGTTTAAGGCACCCCAACTATTAGACACTTTAGCATGCACTTCTTTGGATCGCTGTCATGCCTTTTGATTGTGAGTATTGGTAGTTGGGTAAACATAATGGAGCTACTTTTCAAAGTTTGTGTTTAGTGTCTGTTAAGAGTCCTTTTGAAATTATTCATTTTAATATTTGGAACCCAAGTTGGGTATCATTTGTTCTAGGTCATCATTATTATGTCAACTTTATTGATAATTATTCTCGTGTTTTATGGATTTTTTTGTTGAAGGATTGTCTTTATATTATTAATGTATTCAAACAATTTTTTGTTGAATAAATTTTTTTTATTCTACTACAAAAATTTTGTATTTGGTTAATGCATTGGGATTTGTTCTACAGAATTTCAAAATGTTTGTTCTTCTCTTAGTATTCTCCATAGAACCACTTGCCCATATACTTTCTAGCAAAATGGTGTTGCAAAATGTAAACATCAACATATTCTTGATGTTGCAAATGCACCTCCTTTAATATCTTTGGTTTGATGTGGTTCTTATAGGTTCATTTGTTATAAATTGAATATCTTCCACATTTTTAGGTGGAGATGTTTCAATATGCCGTTTGAAATTAGATTTTGAGATTTTTTCATTACCCTTTAAGGTTTTTAGCTGTCACCTTTGTCAAAGGCATTGCTCCTAGGCTTGATAATTTATCTCCTAGGTTTATAAAGTGTGTTTGTTAGCTACTATCATATACAAAAAGGATATCATGTTTATCATCCTCCTACCTAAAAATATTATGTATCAGCCAATGTTACATTCTTCAAGTTTCAATCATACATTGGTACTTCCACTTGCCTAGAAAGTATACCGCTTCCAATACCTATTCAATTTGGGAGTACTGATCAATTCATATTGCCTAATGAGGATGACACTTCCTCTATAGAGAATCTAGCCCAACCACCACTACAGGTATATAGTCATCACGAGTAGACATCATAGCTACCTCTTGCTCCAATCGCCTTAACCGCACCTGTAGGTCATCCACCTCAAACCACACCTTTGATTTGGACTTACCTATTACTTTATGGAAGGGCAAAAGATCTCGCACTTTGCACCATTTATCCAATTTTATTTCTTATGATAACTTTCAGCCTTCCTTCTGTGGCTTTGTTGTTTCTCTATTTTTGGAATTTATTTCTAGGAATTATCAATAGGCACTACAAATACCTTATTAGAAAGTAGCTATGAATGAAGGAATGAAAGTACTCAAGTCATATGGCACCTGGGATCTAGTTCCCTACCTTGATGGAGCAAACATTATCTTTTGTAGATAAGTTTATACCATAAAGTACTAGCCCAATGGGATAGTTGACCGATATAAGGTACATGTAGTAGCTTGCAATTTCTCTCAAACATATAGTATAGATTATGCAGAAACATTTTCATTTATGGCACACCTATCTCTATTTAAGGGGTCCTATCTATTACTACTAACTAGTCTTGACCACTTTTTCAATTAGATGTCAAAAAGGTCCTCCTCTATGGTGGTCTTTGTTGAGCAGGTACATATGGAACAACCTCTTGAATATGTTGTTTATGGGGAAACTTAGGTTTGCTTACTTAAGAATACCATCTATGGCCTTAAACAAAGTCACAAGATGTGGTTTGACAAAAGAAAAATATGTGTTGGTGGCTGTTACAGTTGTACAATTTGACCAATCAGTGTTTTGCAAGAAGACAAATGGTGGATGTGCCATTCTTGCCATATATATAAATGACATTTTGCTTATAAGAAATGATCTAATGGGCATTGTAAATATAAAAGAATATTTGAATAAACATTTTTTCACAAAGGATATAGGAAAATCAAAATATTTCTTGGAAATTGAATTTGCATATATTAAGGAAAAACTGTCTCAAAGAAAATATGCATTAGATACATTGAAGGAGACATGGTTGATTGGATGTAAACTTAAAAATATCCTCATTGAGCAAAATCCCTCATTCTGGGATGTCCTCTAAGCCACTAGATGAGCTAGGAAGGTATAGAAGGTCGATTGAAAAGACAATATACTTGACTATTATTAGACTTGATATAGTTTACGTAGTAAATCTATTGAGTCAGTTTATGTATGAGCTTAAAGAATTTCATTAGCAAGGAGCTATTCGTGTATTAGCATACAATAAGAAAGCTTTAGGACAAGGCCTTATTTTTGGGAGACATGGTCATCTGCGTGTAGAGATTTTGACTTTGGATATGTAGGCAACAAAGGATACCAGAAATCCACTTTTGGTTGGTAAACTTACATAGGAGGTAATTTGGTTGCATGGTGCAACAAAAAGTAGTGTAATGTCTAGATCTAGTGTGGAAGCTAAGTATCGTTTTATGACTCAGATAAAAAGTGAGATGTTATGGCTAAGATCACTTTTATTGGAGCTCAGGTTTGTTGTCAATTCTCCCATAACCATGCATTTTAGTAACTAGGCAACTATTTTTATTGTCAACAATCTTATTTTTTATGAAAGAACAAAGTATATAAAAATTGATTGCCACTTTGTTAGAAACATGTTGATGAAGCACCTAATTGAAATTCCATACATGCAATCCTCAGATCAATAAGTAGATATTTTTACCAAGGGTTTAGGTGTGGGTGTTTTTGAAAATTCATGTACCAAGATGGACGTGTTTAATATATATGCTACAGTTTGATGGGGAGTGTTATATATATAAATGAGTAATCAAATATCCATCTACCATTAGGTATCTCACCCATTATATATACACTTGTGTAACCCTAATTTTTCTCCTTATTGCCATTTTATTTTATCACCCAACATGGAATAATCTAGATAACAACATAAGATTTGGAATAAGAAGATAAAGAAGGAAATTCAACCATTAAACCCATCATTTTATAATTTGTTGGAGAACCAATAGAGATAAGCTTCCCTATTCCCTTAGGCCTTAAGAGAAACTCTTCAAGCTCCATAATTAGAGTGCAGGATGGAAGGAAAGTCCAGCCCATTTTGTTGGGTGTTTCAAGAGAGGGGAAAAAGGAAGAGAAGAGATATGTGTGTTTTCACTTGAAACCCTAGACATTTCTCCATCGATGTGAGCAAGAGAAGCTTGAAGAAATATATTGGAAGTATTTCCAAGTTGAGGAAAGGAAGATAGTGGAATAATAGATTTTGAGTTATTTTAGTTAGAAGTAAAATTAGGCATTCTCAAAATATGTTTGGTTGCACTCTATGCTTTTGTTTTATGAGAGACTTATTTACAATTTCCTTTTGGGGGCTGAAGAAAACTCAAAGAGGAACCTTTGGATGTTATTTACTTGGAGGAACAAGAACTGGGCAAAAGGAAATGAAAGAAAGAAAATAAGGTAAACAAATAATCCTAACTGAGTGATTTGCTTGTTACTGGGCAGTGGCATGTAATTGGGTACTCAATTTCATTGATATCAGTTTCTTGCAGTCATATTTTGTAATTCTCAATTTACTGTTTGTAGAGTCTTCAGCTTTTAACAATTTCCAAGTATTTTTAAATTCTTTTTCAGATATCTAACCAGTTTTTTTTTGGTTATGGATTTTTTTTCATACTTGCAGCACTTGGATTTCCGACCAGTGCAAACAGAAAGACCAGGAGAATTGATTGCTTACTACAAGATTGCAAGTACATTCTTTTCATTTTCCTCCCGTCATGTTTATTTTGAAATATGCTAATATTGTATTATTCAGATCACTACAAGTGGGCCTTGGATGAATTGTTTTTCAAACACAATTTTAGCAGAGTTATCATACTTGAAGGTGGTTTCTTTTTCCCAAACGTTCCATGTGCTTTTTTCGGGAGCTTCTGTAATAAACGTCTTTCCATTTTGCATGACAGATGACATGGAAATTGCTCCCGATTTTTTTGATTATTTTGAAGCTGCATCATCATTGCTTGACATTGATAAGTATGCAGGACACAGAAGAGACATATTTATGGTTTCGAAGTATATTTTTTCTTAAATTCGTTTTTTTGTATATTTTCTGAAGGACTATAATGGCTGTTTCTTCATGGAATGACAATGGCCAAAAGCAATTTGTATATGATCCTAGTAGGTTCTTTATCGGATCTGTGTTCATAATTCTTTATTTTTTTGTGGAAACATAAAAAGGCTTTGGTTAAAGAGATACACATTCATGTGACTTGTTTTGTTGACATAACAGAAGCTCTTTATCGCTCTGATTTCTTCCCTGGACTTGGTTGGATGTTGTCAAAATCAATATGGAATGAGCTATCACCGAAATGGCCAAAAGCATATCCTCACATGTTGCTTCTTTGAATTTTCTATTATCTTTTTTTTTCTTTTCCTGCTTTCAAAATAAATTCTCCTTGACATTAAAATACTTATTGGGATGACTGGATAAGGTTAAAAGAGATACGTAGAAACCGGCAATTCATTCGCCCAGAAATTTGCAGGACATACAACTTTGGAGAGCATGTTTGTACCTTCTGCTATTTCTATTTCTATTTTTATTTTTATTTCTGTCCAAATGGTACATGGACTCATATGGGCAGTAAATATGATGTTTCTAGTTTTCCTTCATAAGTGAACAAATAATAACATACTGTATCAAACCTTTTAAAATACTGGATCTCTTTTCAGGAAGCTGCGATCTTTGAATCCTTTTTAGTTGTATTTAAATGCCTTCTTAAGGTAATAATTCTATTAGTTTTTATTGGTTGGGATCTAACCACTATTTTTTCGTCTTCTTACAGGGATCTAGCATGGGGCAATTTTTCACTCAATATCTCGAATCCATCAAGCTGAATGACATTATAGTAAATAGCATGCATGCTTTCACTATTGTAGAAACAAAATAGTTTTACAACATCTGAAATATCAAATTTAATCATCAAAAAATGTGTTGTATTATAGGTTGACTGGAAGTCAATGGATCTAAGCTACCTTATAGAGGTTTCGTTTTTCATCTTCTATTTTCTTTGCTATAACCTATGCTGTTAAATTTTTTGAGAAGTGTTTTGCTGTTCGCAGGATAACTTCTTGAAGCACTTTGCTAAAATGGTATCAGATGCCAAGGCCGTGCATGGACGAGATGCAGTAATGAAAGCATATAACATGGACGGTGATGTGCACCTCCAATACCATGACCAGGAAGACTTTGAGCAGATTGCACGAAAATTTGGAATTTTTGAAGAATGGAAGGAAATTTTCTTTCTTTAACATATTTCATAAAAATTTCATGGGAACATCTTTGTGAAACATGTTCCATAGCCTTAGTTGTGTTTAGCACATTAGAGTAGTTTTCCACTTTTGCTCTTGTTTTTTTGGAAATGGTGCAGTAGTTTTCCTCTTGAAAGCTATAGGATATTTGGTAATCATTTTTCCTGACACGGTTGATCGGGTAAATTTTTTACAAGCATATTTAAGTAATGTTTATGCATTTGGAATTAATAAGAAATGATAAAAAATTTAATTATTATTTTCATCATTTTCTGTTAATTCCAAATACACAAACATTACCTTAAAAATGAAGTTGATTAGATTTTCAAACTACCAAGTTATTCCCAGGCTTTGAAACATAAGTTTTGAGCATTTTTTTTCCGTTTTTCTCATATTACTCGTAATATCCTCAGGCATTTATTATTAGGAAAACCTAGTAGTATTTGCCACAAAGCTCAGTTGTTGCTCTTTTTTGCAGGATGGGGTCCCAAGAACAGCATACAAAGGAGTCGTAGTTTTCCGATATCAAACCTCAAGACGCATATTCCTTGTTGGCCCTGATTCATTCAAGCAGCTTGGCATTTAGTTGAAATACTGGTTTTTATGTAATGCATGCGGCTTACATTCGGAAGTTTTCATGATCATATCTCTGTCAACTGAAATAGGAATAGTTGTATCTACAAGAGGCCGGAGCATCCCTCCTTTTTCCATTAAAAAGGTGTATCACAGAGAATGTGAGTTTCACAGAGGGGAGGCGACAATCCTACCTTTGTTCCGACATCAAACTGGCTAAGACCATCCTAGCAGTGCAAGAAACATTTTGTTTTTGCAAATATGCCAGCGTGCTGCCTATGTCTTCTAGCAGGACGTGATCATCCCGTGTACATACACACTCAACTCAATAGAATGCGATGATGTATTCATGTGACTCACTGCCGCCAAATGTTGTGACATTAATTCTCATCACCTATTGATTGCGTTGTGGCAATTTTGTTTTCCCTTGTTGACAACTAAGAACCTTTATTGGCAAAGTGACCGTCATACGCTCAATTCAATCATTGTGACCGGGCTTTTATGATGAACTACGAAGTTTCTTCTTGAGATTGAAATAATTTTTTTTATTTTCGGCCAACTGTGGTATGAATTTGTTTGTTTTTATTGGATGATTTTGTGAACATTTCGTGGTGGAATCGTGTTGTATTTGTTTGTTGCTTTAGAGCGAGGTTACGCGGTACGTAGCATTGACTGGCAAGCTGTGGATTCCAGTTCACTGTTGATGCCGATGGTTAAGAGAAATTAATGTATGATTTATTCACCTCCACCTCATACACGTCATGCATTAGCGAAGCATGTGTTGACTTTCCAATGCCCCGATTGTTATTTCGTTACCTCATCACGCGCGTGTCGACATGTATTTGACGAAATCGTGTTGACATTAAACACCACATATATTATTATCAATTCATGTTAGCAATGGATAAGTGAAATAATATATTTATGTTATTTTTCTTTCAAACGTAAGTTAGAAATGTAATTAATAAATAATAATTTATTTATGTGTTATAAAGATATTCCGTTTGATAAATTCAACGTACCGTTATAAAAATTAGTATATCGATTTTTTAGTCTTCTAATTTAAGTACTAAGAAAAATAGATGTGACTCATTCATTCCCTAGTTTCAAAGCATATATTCATTACTCAAAGTTTGGAATTGTTCAAATCAAATTAACGGTATCTGAGAGAAGACTTTGAAATTTGGTAACAGGACAGGTTCACTGCATCTGTGCATGGCGAAGGTAGCTAGGAAAGAGTTCCCTTTGACAATTGCAAGTGAACAGGTATCAAATACTTTATAAGAGATCGACTCACAACATAAGAACCACCAACACATGAATAATCTTGTAAAGGGAAGAACCACAAACGTACGGTCCCAAAAGCAATGAGGTGGCAGAAAAAGAATGAACGTACCGTTAATCAGGAAAAAGCCAACTTTAATTTTGAAGAACGTTAATATTGAATTGATATTTTAAGAAGAATTTAAAAAAATGTGAGATAACCTTCAAACTTATCATTGAATTGATTACGTTGATATTTTTAATCAATATGAGATCCAAACCACACATACAAGAAGGCTTTTTTTTGGTTTTTAGGGCAGAGTCAATGTGATTAACCTCAATTGAGAGTGCTGCACGTCCTTTTAATATTAATTATGAATACAAGGACGTGTGCATCTATAAAAATTTCCGCCAACCATCCGAGATTTTTCACGTCTTTTGCTTCTTCTTCTTCTTCTTCTTCTAAGGTGTATTTATTTACACCTATTTCTAATTTTTAAAGTGGATTAAAAAATATTTTAGAATTGTACAAACAAATACATCTTTTTTTATTAATAGGACAACTCCAGAATCTTAAAGTACTAACTCCAACGTAATTGATTTCTCACCTGGTAAAGGAATTGCCCATCTCAAAATAGTAGTCACTCATAATAATATAACTACCCTCAACGTATGTTGATTTTGTAGGTGATTTTTAGGATTTTCGTTTTCTATTTTTTTTAGAATTTTTTATTTTACGGTCTTTCAAGTTTCCTCTTGATTTTTCAAAAAATTTCGAATTTTGGTTTTTCTTCTTTATTTAGTTATTTTTGTAAGTGAATATTGATTTTTTCAATTTATTTATGAAAATTTTAATTATTAAATTTTTTTATGATTGAATTAGGAGTATTTATCCAAAAGTAGTGTAATTTGATTCAATATATTATAATTTTTGAAATTAAAAGTATTTCATTATAATGATTGAAAATCCTTGTAAGATTGATTTGTATTTGTTAATGTAATTTATTTACATTTAAATATTTTTAACATTATAAAATTGTAAAATTGAAACTTTATAAATACTTTTATTTATTCTTTAAAAAAAATTAATAAAATAAATTTTTAAAATATTATTAATAACATTTATCAAAAAAAATTAATTTATAAGGATAAAATTAGAATTTTTTTTAAAAAAAAAAAAATACTACCCTAACAAATAAATATAACTCTAAAACTATCACTTTTTTTTCAAATACTATTCTTTCAATCGTACTACAATATCACTCTGTAAACTAAAAATTATACTGTACAACTCAAACACACAATTGGAATACCGCTCTCGTCAACGAACGCGGGATTAACCTCAATCGAGAGTACTGCACGTCCTTTTAATATTAATTATAAATACAAGGACGGGCATCTACAAAAATTTCCGTCAACCGTCAGAGATTTTTCACAGCTTCAGAGCTTTTTCTTCTTCTCTCCCATGGAGAACGACGCTGCCTTTCCCTTCGGAAGCCGCCACTCCAACAGCTCCTTCCGTGCACCAGAAGTAGATCCTCATCCAAACGTCAACCGCCACCTGGCGGAGGACGCCAGCCAAAAGCACAATTACCACAATACTGAGGTGCAAACGCAGCATCCCACCCACCGCGACAAGCTCAACCACGGCCTTGGCGCCGCCTTTCCCTTCGGAAGCCGCCATTTCAACAGCTCCTTCCGTGTACCCGACGTAGATTCACCTCCTCACGTCCACCGAAACACGGTGAAGGATGCCAACAAAGAGCATAACGACCAGATCGCAACGCAGACACAGCAACCCATGATTGGCCACGACGAGCTCAACCACGGCCTTGGCGCTGTCTTTCCCTTTGGAAGCTGCCATTTCAACAGCTCCTTCCGAGCGCCCGACGTCGATCCTCCTCCACAGGTCAACCGCCACCCAACGAAGGACGCCAGTGGAGAGCACAATTACCACAAGAACGAGGTGCAAACGCAGCAGCCCACCCACCATGACAAGCTCAACCACGGCCTTGGCGCTGCCTTTCCATTCGGAAGCCGTCATTTCAACAGCTCCTTCCGAGCACCAGACGTCTATCCTCCTCCTCACGTCCAACGCCACCATACGGAGCACGCCAGCCAAGAGCATAATTACCACCAGAACGCGACGCAGACGCAGCAGCCCATGACAAGCCATGTCGAGCTCAACCTCGGCCTTGGCGTTACCTTTCCGTTCGAAAGCCGGCACTACAACAGCTCCTTCCGTGCACCCGACACCGACGCTCCTTATGTCCACCGCCAACCCACAGAGGACACCAGCCGAGAGCATAAAGGCCAGAGCGCGGTGGAGATACAACAACCGGCCACCGGCCATTTCGAGGTCGACCACGGCCTTGGTGCTACGTTCCCCTTCACAAGCAAGCACTTCAACGGCTCCATCCGTGAACCCGACATCCATCCTCATCCATATGACCAAAAATGCAAGGCCAAGGACGCCAGCCGAGAGCGCAACGAGCAGACCGTGGTGGAGATTCAACAGAATGATACCCATGTGGTTCTCAACCACGGCCTCCGCGCTGCCTTTCCCTTTGGAAGCCAACACTCGAACAGCTCCTTCCCGGGACCCGACCCAGCTTCGTACGTCCACCGGAGCCCGGCAAAGGATGCCAGTCCAGGGTACAAGGACAAGACCGTGATGCAAACGCAGCAGCCCACAGGCCATGTCGAGCCCAGCCACAGCCTTGGCACAGCCTTTCCCTTTGGAAGCCAGCGTTCCATTAACGACGGGCACCCGGTGGAGGACGCGACCGGAGAGTACAAGGGCGTGCAGCCCGTCGACGTGTACCTTACTTGGGAGGATCTTTGCGTGATCGTCCCCGACAAGAACGGCGGGCAACGTTCGATCCTCCAGGGTCTCACGGGCTACGCCCAACCTGGGGAGGTGCTGGCCATCATGGGTCCGACCGGCTGTGGCAAGTCCACCCTGCTCCACACTCTCGCCGGTATGCGCATCCCATGATTCAATTCGATCTGTTCAGAAGACATCTACGTATACGTACGTAGTACATGTGATTGCGTGCATGCAGGGAGGTTGTCGTCGGGCGCGACGCAAACTGGAAGGGTGCTCGTCAATGGCCGGCGGCAGAGGTTGGCGTTCGGGGCGTCGGCGTACGTGACCCGGGACGACATCCTGATGACGACGCTGACGGTGAGGGAGGCGGTGTACTACTCGGCGCAGCTGCAGCTGCCCGACTGGATGACGGCAGAGGAGAAGAAGGAGAGGGCAGAGGAGACGATCAGGGAGATGGGGCTGGCGAACGCGACAGACACGAGGATAGGGGGGTGGGGGATGGAAGGGCTAAGCGGCGAGCAGAAGAGGAAGGTGAGCATATGCGTGGAGATTCTGACGAGGCCGAAGCTACTGTTCCTGGACGAGCCGACGAGAGAACTGGACGGCGCCGCATCGTTTCGCGTGATGAACAGGATCGTCGGGCTCGCCAGGCACGGGGGCATGACGGTGCTAGCGTCCATCCACCAGCCCAATAGCAGAACCTTCCACCTCTTCCATTCTCTCTACCTCCTGGCCGACGGCAACACCATCTACTTCGGGCCTGCACGCATGGCAGGCGACGTGAGTGCCAAACCTCAAACTCCGTAATCCACAGATAAGTACCACCGTGTATGTATGAAATTAATTAATGCATGACTGCCAACCTTGGATCAACAGTTCTTCGCGGCGAATGGGTTTGCGTGCCCAAGCCTGACCAACCCGTCGGACCACTACCTGCAAACCATCAACAAAGACCTGGACAAGGTGGAAGCGGAGGAAGTGCTGCTGCCGGGGGACGGCACGGCGGCTCAAGCCATCCAAGTGCTGACGGAGGCCTACAAAACCCACCCTGCGAGGCGGCAGGTGGAAAGTCGGATAGAGGAGATGTGCAGATGCGAAGGGGAGGTGGTGAGGAAGAGAAGCGGGGCGGGATGGCCGACCCAGACATGGGTGCTGACCAAGAGATCCTTCGTCGGCATGTACAGGGACCTCGGCTACTACTGGCTCAGGTTCGCCGTCTACGTCGTCCTCTGCGTTTGCCTCGGCACCATCTTCTACCGGGTCGGCAACAGCTATGGCTCCATCCAGGTACTTTTTAAGAGTAACAAATGTAAATGTGTAATTACTGCAGTATTTGGGTACCCGGTCTATTTAAACTCTTGTGATTCTGAATTGATATATATATACATATCTTAATAATGTGTGCCATGCTTTGTTATTTCCTAATAATCCATCCTTCCATCCATCGAATGAATTGATTATTAATGTGCATGTGTACCGTCCAGGCAAGAGGGACGATGCTCATGTTCACCGCCACCTTCTTGACTTTCATGGCAATCGGCGGCTTCCCATCTTTCGTCGAGGACATGAAGGTGCGTACCCCCCGCCGCCCTGCTTGCTCGATCTCACCTGGTGCACCCACCTACTGATCGTATATGAATTGATTCTTCGATCAGGTGTTCGGCCGTGAAAGGGTCAACGGCCACTACGGCGTCAGCTCCTTCGTCATCGCCAACACCCTCTCCTCCATGCCCTACCTCGCCCTCATCTCCGTCGTCCCGGGGGCCATGGCCTACTTCCTCGTCGGCCTCCAACACACCATCGACCGCTTCGTCTACTTCGCCCTGGTCCTCTACGTCTGCATGATGGTGGTGGAGAGCCTCATGATGATCGTGGCCAACATCGTGCCCGACTTCCTCATGGGGACCATCATCGGTGCAGGCATCCAGGTTGTGATGATGCTCAACGGCGGCTTCTTCCGCCTGCCCAACGACCTCCCCGACCCCGTGTGGAGGTACCCCATGTACTACGTCGCCTTCCACCGCTACGCCAACCAGGGCTTCTTCAAGAACGAGTTCATCGGCTGCACCTACCCCAACATCGTCGCAGACCAACCACCCATCGATGGCGAACAAATCCTGACTAACATCTGGCAGGTGGACGCCAATCACTCCAAGTGGGTGGACCTGGGCGTGCTCGTCGGCATGGTGGTGCTGTACAGGCTGCTCTTCCTGGCCATCATAAAGACGACGGGGAGGGTGAGGCCCGTGCTCAGGGCAGTGAGGGCCGCCAAGACGAAGAAGATCTAGCATCGTCGTTCACCGGTAGCAGTAACAACACACGTCCCTCCAATTCATTCACATCCATATATTTACAGATGCATACATGCGTTTTCAATGAAGGTCGAAGGTATCCTGCGTGTCTCGTGCAAAACATCTTCAACAATCATTACCATTGTAACAATATGATCGAACTTTTGTCATTAATTAGTAAATTGAAACTTTTTTTCTAATTAATATTCCAGAGGTATCATTGTTTATTGTCGAAGGCGTGATAATTACACCAAATGCATTGCGCCCATGGCTAAAAAGGTGTACGTACAGTTGAAACATTGACACATGATTGGCTATTTTCTGCAAGTATTCGAGATAAACCAAATAAAATGTGTACAAGCAGGCTAGTAAAACCAATTACACTTGGTCATTTGCGCAAGCGTACGTAATTGGTTTTATTCCCACAGATCTTTGTGGAAAATCACTCATTTCTTGCAAACTACGCGAGAACCCAACAACCCGAGCTCACATGCACGATCTTGCGCGAACCGAGCTTTCTCGGGCAAGTCGTGCGTATACAAAAGTTTTCCCACATGAGTCTGTCACTTGTGCGACCTACAATCCTACGATACAACCTGCTTAAAAGTTAATTAGAATAAAATATCTAATCATTTTATTCTATTAATTGAATACGTTAAAACAAACTCGTATTTACACGTACACCTGCGATGAATTAAAATACTCTCGCAATTACGTACGCTAGCTCTTTCAATAGGCTTCCAATACCTTAATATTTACAAAAGAGAAGGGTGGGTGGGGGAGTTGCATTGGGCGCGCGGCAGTGGCGATGATTTGAAGGGGCGAGGAGTGATGAAACGGGCTGGGCTAGAATGATGGATTGGACCTTACGAGTACGTGGATCGTGTGGGCTAGAATGACGGATTGGACTGTACAATTTACAAGGATGGGCTGTTACTTGAATAATTTTCATCATATATAATCGTCCATGCATGGTCGTCCTCCGTTGATATTACGATTTTGATCGTTACGGTGATCATAATACTATGGTTCGCATTCGTAATAATTAAGGTAACTCTTCATCATCCTCCAGTGCACAGGGACCCATCAGAGCTGGAAATCCTTCCAGTCTATATGTATATTTATACATAAAGTCGCCGCAATCGCCTCACCCTCGTCAAAGTCATAAAAGAAAAACCATTCTTTGGAACCACTTGAGTTTAAATAATTAATTGATCAAGCAGTTGTATGTGGTGGAAAATGGAACAGATGGTTGTTGCAAGCTCTTGACATCAAACGCATGCAGTATCTGGTAGAACAAGATGCTTTCCAAATCCTTTTAATCCTGTGAATATTTATAGCTAAACAAATACGACACCATATATATATATATATGTGTATGTGTGTATATGTAGAAGTATATGTGTGTGTGTGTGGTTGCACAAATACGATTAATACAAATATTTATGCAGTGGTAGTAATGAATGGTATGAACGGCATGCAGCAAGATGACAAATATGAATTGAACCTAGATTTTCAAAGTAATTAAATGATACACGG
The DNA here is from genome assembly GCA_024699675.1 of Amphibolis antarctica. Taxonomy (NCBI): domain Eukaryota; kingdom Viridiplantae; phylum Streptophyta; class Magnoliopsida; order Alismatales; family Cymodoceaceae; genus Amphibolis; species Amphibolis antarctica. The sequence goes on along the minus strand of JAMKPZ010000862.1, from coordinate 1,233 downwards.
AGCAGCTGATTCGTTCATTCCCCCATTTTCAAACGACGCTTCGTCACCGTTTGGAATAGCCAAAGCAGAAGACAAATACTCGGATTGCCAAGTCAAGTCGCTACACCGAAACGCAACGTAAAAACGACAGCAGAATATTTATACGAGAAAAAGGAGCAAGTCAAAACAACGACGTAATTACCAAATTAACAGGTCCGATTTATTGCTAAAAAATAGGACTTTTCTAATTACCACCGAATTAATGAGGCTAAATTTTTCAACCACGAAAACTTAAAGACCATTGATCGATCCGGTTGACAAACGCGTTATGTTGACCCCTTCAAGCAGCTATAAACAACAGCCGTATCAACTATTCCTATTTTCGTTGAATTTAATAATAACTTTTTTAACTTTAAGAACCGAGTAATTTTTGAAACTTCTAAAAATAAATATTAGAAATAGCCTCAACATGTTACTCAAAAAGACAAGTTACAAAAATTAATGTCTTTTAATATTTAAATAAATGATATTAATGTTGAAATTATAATGTGATTAAATGTTAATGTTAAAATTATATTTTTTAATATTGATATAATTGAATGTTACGATAAAGTTAACATGAAAAGATTATCTCTAAAATCTACCTATATCATCGTAATATTTAAATTAATTTTTAAATAAGGAAGTGGTATTTCCTTAAATGTCTTAAATTCGATAATCAACGAAATTTACAAATTGTCCTTCGATTCCCGCGCGAGGTCAAGTCGTCGGTAAACTATGAACGAAAGTCAGCAAAGGCACGCGGAATTAAACCATTCTAGTTTGAAATATTCTTGCACGTCCTTTAAATATTAAATAATTGCAGTTACAAGGACGTGCTTCTATAAAAAAATTTCCCACCTTACGAACAAGCACACATCATCCTTGGGAGCCAGCTTCTTCCTCTGCGTGCATGCTTCCCATGGAGAAGGACGCTGCCGGGGCTGTTCCTCCACGGTGGAGTCCTACCAGGACCACCCACCACCACGACCTCAACGACGGCCTTGGCGGAGCCTTTCCCTTCGGAAGCCGCCATTCCGACGGCTCCTTACGTGCACTACCCGACGTCAACCCCCCTCCTCAAGTCCAGCACCGCCACCCCACTGACGAGGCCAGTCGAGAGCGTAACGACCAGACAGCCACGCAGACGCAGCAGCCCATGACCGGCCACGACCAGCTCAACCACGGCCTTGGCGCCGCCTTTCCCTTCGGAAG
>JAMKPZ010000861.1:0-98530 GCA_024699675.1 Amphibolis antarctica | reverse complement strand
ATGAAATCCCTACATTATATATTTTGAGTGCATGCTTAGATCCTAAGTGTAAAATAAGATATGCTAGTAAATTAATTAAGGGAATACAAATGAGTTTAGGTGTAGATTTAGGATTAAATGTTAGTACAATAGAAGAACAATTAAATCAAATGTTTGATTTATACACACAAAGATATGGATTAAGAATAGAACATTCTCCTCCACCAATGTCTACAATACTAGAATCAAATGTTGGACCATCTTTAGATTCTTGGCATTTTTACAAGATCCAAGATTTGACGAAGATATTCCAACATCATCATCATATAATTATAATCCTATACTATCTAGACAAGAATTAATTACTTTTAATGCAACGAATCACCAATCATTATTATTTACTCAACATTCTAACTTAAATACGTTTGATGTTTTAGATTGGTGAAGGCAATAATCACTGATTTTTCCAATATTATCAATAATGATAAAGGATTTATTAACAATTCCAATGTCTTCAGTAGCTTGTGAATATGTTTTCAGCATAAGTAGCAACGTACTTGATGACTGAAGATGCAAGCTTAAAGAAGATATAATAGAAGCATTAATGTGTGTAAAAGATTGAGAGTTTGCTGCACTCTGTGAACAAGATCAAGTTGAAGATTTTACAGAGTAACTTACAAACTTAAATATTTCATAATTAAAACATTTTAATTTTAATTTTTCAATTTGTAATTTTTTTAAAATGTAATTTAATTTTGTTGTAAAATTTGTTTAAATGTAATTGTAATTTTGTAATAATGTAAATATAAAATACGTAATTCATTAATAAATAAAAACTTAATTTAATTATATGAATTGTTGTCTAATTGTCTCATTTATTAAGTTGTTGAATACTTGAATGTTGAATTAAATTTAAATATTGATGGTTGAATAGTCATATGCACGGACGGGTGGGTTGGGGAACTATGCCTGGGCCGACAGCTGGGTCATTGGGTCGGTTGCCGGGTCATTGGACCGGTAGTCGGCTCGTAGTGCCGAGTCCCACCGTCTCGCCCGAGGGGGAAGGCCGTGCGGGCCGACAAGGACCGCAAAGTGAATGGTTGCATGGGCAGGAGGGGGTGAACCGTGAATGGGTCGTGCGGCTAGCGAGGGAGACAGGCTACCGAGTCGCAGTGCCGGGTCTCAAGAAGAATCGTGTTGGTCAAACTCGTGTCATTGATCGACACGAATAATATTTTTTCATACCACGGGCCATGCTTGTGTTGGCCCATTGGTGGTGTGGGCCATGCTGGCACAAAAATCATGTCGTGCCGGCCCGGCACAGCACGATTGAAAAGTCTACATTTGATGTTTTAGATTGGTAGAGGCAAGAGTCAATGCTTTTTCCAATATTATCAATAATGGCAAATGATTTATCTACAATTCCAGTGTCTTTAGAAGCTTGTGAACATGTTTTTAACATAAATGGTAATGTACTTTATGACCGAAGATGCAAGCTTAAAAAAATATAATAGAAGCATTAATGTGTGTAAAAGATTGGGAGCTTGCTCAACTTTGTGACCAAGATCAAGTTGAAGAATTTACAGAGCAACTCTCAAACTTAAACATTTCATAATTAAAACATTGTAATTTTTATTTTTCAATTTGTAATTTTTTTAAAAATATAATTTAATTTTATTGTAAATTTTTTTAAAATGTAATTGTAAATTTGTAATAATGTAAATATAAAATATGTAATTCATTAATAAATAAATAAAATTAATTTAATTATATGCATTGTTGTCTTATTTATTAAGTTAGTGAAAGTTGAATGTTGTCATGTTGATTGATAAATTAAACTTTAATATTGAATGTTGATTGTTGAATGTTGTTATTTGTTAATTAAATAAATATATTTTTAAATATAATTATTTAAATATTAAATATATATAAATAATAAATTAATTTAAAAATCGTACTGGTCAAAATCATGTCGTTGATTGACACGAATAGTATTTTTATACCAACGGGCCATGCTTGAACCAGTCCGTTGGTGTTTTGTACCGTGTCGACACGATTGATACCACACGATTGCCAAATTTGTGTCATATCGTGCCAATACGACACGATTGATACCTCTAGACGTATTTAAATCTAAGATTTATGTATGAATTTATTAAAGAAACTTTAAATTCTACTCGTAACAAAATGAGTCTTGGAATGTTCAAACTCATATATGTATGAACATATATATATACACACACATGGTTGTTGAAGAGAGTTTTAATTTTTCATAAATTTTTATATATTATTATTATTATAAAAATTTTAATACATAAATTCTCATCTTATAATTTACTATACAACTTCAACATTATTTATAAAACTACTTTCAATTCTAATTCACTACCGTTATTAAAATTGAAACTTATCCTTCTCAAAAGGAGCTTAAGGTAGGTTTGGGAAAAGTTTCATCTAGCTTTGAAAGTTGAATGATACTGAAATTATATAGTAATTAGTGTAATAAAAATTTATACGTTGAAATTTTATGTTAATAATGATACGTAAATTTTTTTACAAAATTAAAACTAAAATTCTAAAAGTAGTTTTTAAATGAAAGGCTCGTTTGTTGCGATGATGAAAATATATAAAATGAGATTCACATTCTTTTGGAAAATATATGATAGAATAGTATGATATTATTTTTTAAAATTTGTCATGATTAATAAATTAAATATGTAAAATAATGAATACATTGTTAAATAAAATATATTATTTTACCATTGAAATTTGTACAAGAAATTTGTTCCCTCTAAAATATGTAAAATAATGAATAAAATATATTAACTTCGTTTGATATGATTTTTCATTTGTCACTTCCAAATGACTTAATGACGTGGGAGATTTCTAAAATATCTTTTTCAAAAGAAACTAAAATGTATATTTGATAAAAAAAGTTGAAGAAATTATTTTTATCCTTAAAGTTAAAAAAATTCTTATCAAACAAAATCATTGTTTTGCTTTCGAAACCAGTGTAAAGAATAATAGAGTCAAATCATTTATTGATATTTGTGGATAATTTAATTTTTTATTTGATAAAATATATTATAAAATATATATAATAAATAACTATAATATATAATATTAATCATTATAAGAAACTAATTCAAAGCTCAAGGAAGTATTTTTTTCTTTACTTTCAATTTTTAAGATGGAAAAAGTAATTTTTTTAAAAATAATTTTGAGATAAAAGAAAGATAAAAAATAATTTTGATAATAAAAAAAATAAATTAAAAAATATACATGTTATTATAAAATTAAAAATATTTTAAAAAATTGATCAATCACAAATTACGTTTAAGATAGTCCTTGACTCTGACGTAGGGGATTTCCGGATACAACTGGGAGGCTTCGTCACCGTCGTCCCCGATCCCAAAGTTCGGAAGGCATCCTTCGTGCAAGTCCAGCTTGCTCTGCGTAATCCACTACTGTACGTACGTACGTATGCATGCATCATACGTACGATCGAGTACGTAAAAAAAGAAGAAAAAATTCGTAGCTAATTAATTATCGAGCCTAATTTATCTAGACGTTTATTATTATATAATTATATTTTTCACGATATAATATTATATAATATTATTTATTAAATAATTTTTACATTTTTTACTATTTATTAAATATAACAACTCTTAAAAATACACTATTATCATAATTTTTTTTTAAATATCATCACATTAATATAGTAAATAATATTCATTATTCTATTACATATTTTATTTATTATTTATAATATTTTTTAAAAAAATTATCATCACATTATTATAGTAAATACTATATATTATCTTTTTATTTATTTTATTTATTATTTATTATAACTTTTAAAAAATAATAATATTATTATTTATCATAAATAATATAATTTTAAAAAAACGTAAAATTCAACCATACCCGCTAAAACAAAAAAGCCATGGTCGAGGCTTACCTTCGATTTTCTCGAGAAAATCCACCTCGGAAACGCTGGTCTTGTCGAGTTGCTTTCCTATGAGCCGCTCCCACATCGCAACCACCTCCGCCTGGGAGAGAACGTTCTCCGACGGCTGGATGTAGAGCGTGCGGTTGAGAGTCCGTGGATCGTCGGCTGCTTTGACGGTGTACCTCGCAATGTCGTCCTCGTCCACAAAGATTGCTGCCATCGATCCATCGATCGAAATTGGGAATTTCGTCGCACTGCAGCAAGTTAGGGTTAATTAAGAAATTAAATTACCTTTTACGCCCCCATCTCCGTGGAGGAGCACGCGGTCGCGTGAAGGTAAAATCCGTCCGGGTTGGCATAGACTACCGACGAAGTATCCGGCGAAGCAGCCGGCGGAGACGTAGGTGAAAGAGATCCCGGCGGCTTCCACGTCCCTCCTTACGGCCATCTTGTCGTCGAACGCCGCCTTTCCGGGCTCCAAGGCCCGCCTCATTCTCGATGGATCGATTCCGAACTCCGACGGAACGAATCTCTGAAAATTTTGATTATACAATCATACTCCTTGCTTTAATTTCATGTATACATACATATCGCATGCCTTAACGTTCCCGGCCTCCTTGATGGCATCCACAAGCCTGAGCTGGAGAAGGATGTGGTGGCTCCTGAAGTGGACCCCGGAGATGGCGCAGACGACCACGTCGACGAGCTTCACGGCGTTCACGAGGCTCCGGTGGTCCGAGAAGGACCCCTCCACGAGACGAGCGCCTTTCTCCTTGAAACACAGCAGCTTCTGCACCTTCTCTATGTCCAACCCTATGTCCGCCCGCTGCAAAACGTACGTCGGGTGGCCGGCTTCAAGGCTGACCGCCACGATCCTCCGCCCGAGGTAGCCGGTGCCGCCAACCACCAGCACCTTGCTCTTCCCGTCCCGCGCTTCCCCTGCTCTGCTTAAACTGCTTTGCTCCTCCATCCGTCGATCCCACCTATCCCTCACCTACTGAGCAGAGCAAACGAAGTTATATATTCATAACCAACTGTTTTTTTACAGTTATCTTGGCATGTGTTCACTTTTTTTTTTTCTTCTACTTTTGAAGTGAGTAAAAGTATTTTTAAATGTGATTTTAAATGAATATTTTTTAATTGAAATAAAATATATATACTGAAAAATAAGAATATAATTATAAAAATAAGAGTGATTTTAAAAATTAGAATAAATGATAAGTGAATGATACATCTTTGGTTAATAAAGTTTTACTTTTAAATTTATTTTTAATAATTATAAAAAAATAGAATTAAAAATAATTTTACAAATGAAATATACTAGAATTATACAGTAAATTGTAAGGAAGGTGAAAGACTTCCTTTGTTTTTGACTCTACTTACCATGAAATTAATTTTGTAAAAATTTTAATGCATTATTATTATCACACAAACTTTAACATATGAATTTCCATCACATTACTTAATATATAGGTTTGTTCATCAATTTCATTTATTTTACTATTCTCAACTCCAACTTTATTCAATTATTAAAATTTATTAGAACTGAAAATAAATAAAACTAGAATTTCTGTATGGAAATGTATGCAGTGACGAATACATAAAAAATTATATATAACTATAAAATTAGATTAACAAATACAATTTAAAGTTATAACATCACGTTCTCTTTACTTGTGGATTGTTGAATTAAGTAGTGTTTGTTTAAGAGATAAAATTAGGTAAAATAGGAGTTTATATTTTTTAAGAAATTATATAATTTACGATATAAGTTTTTATATAAAATTTTAAAAATAATTATAAATATATATATATAGTTAAAATATATAATAAAAAATATATATAATAAATAACTTTTAAACAATTACGAATGAATGCTCATTTATAATACCATCCACGTGATACCGTAATATACAAATGATTTGAGATGTTTGTATTTTATTATTATTATTTATTATTTGTTATTAATTTTAAAAAGTACAAACATATATGCATTTATTTTTTGTGATTTGGATTTCAGGACTTCTCAAGTCAACTACGTACGTTTGGTGGGGTGACGCATTTTTCAAAGTTAGGAAAGAAGATCGAGGTGAAATGAAAAAAATATAAAATAAATCATTGTAATTGGTGAATGAGTTTCGATAATATCATATTTACCCTAATAATAAAAATTATTTTCCTAACAATAATCACGACATACAATAAAAATTAGTGAAATTATTATATAATAAAATTTATGTAAGATATTTTTTTATAATATAACGACAAAAAAATATGCATTCATCCTTTTAAACGTACACTTTTACCGTATCGTAAATATTGTATACAACATCACAATTTGTTCCCTAATTTGTAATTTATTTTATATTATAGATTTATTGTTTCCTCGAAGGTGATTGGTCTCTTACAAATATGATAATCATCCAAAAATCACTTATGTTACTGTATTTCTTATTTTACGATCAATTGAAAATTTATATTAGTGAATAAGGTTACTTTTTTCCTAATTTTTTCACTATTTTTCACTATTTTTCTAATTTTTCGAGAAATCGAAAAAGGTAAAAAATCTTAGAAAATCCGAAAATAAAGATAGGGGTATATTGGTCTTTTCACATTTAGGTATATAAAAAAAACTATTACAATTACTATTCACATATCCTATTTAATTAAAATATTATGACTTATTAATTTCATATAGTAAAAATCTCATCGAATCTTATTATCAAATACACGAGTTGCAAACTTGATAATATAAATTTAGTGGAAAGTCTTTTAATCACTGAAATATCACTTTAATAGTATTACTTTGAAATAATTTCATTACATTTGTGAAGTTTTTAATCTGACATCATAAGTTTAATAAAATACCTCTTAATCATTAGAATATCATTAAAATAATTTTGTTACATTTGTGAAGTCTTGAAGTTTAACTTTTTGACCGTATAAATACCTAATTTTCCACCTTCTTCCCCTATTTCTTGTCCTCTCCCTCGTGAAAGTCACTTTTTACCCCTCTCTTACGATAGTTCTATGCATTATCATTCTTAAGTTTCATTTGGTACCGTTCGTATCGTAATTAAAAATTACTTCTAACGTAACGATAACATGAAAAATAAAATTTATTAGTATTTTCCCTTTAGAAAAATTAATTCATGCGAAAAAACTTTCCTAACAAATAAAGAAAACTTTTTCCAATTTTCTTAGTATTTGTGTAATCGGAAAATAAGAAAATATTTTTTTCATTTCTCTGGTCTCTCTCTCTCTCTCATTGATTTGTTCATTTTTGGTACAAGTTATTGATTACTATTATTTGTTAAATAAGTATATTGTTATCAAATATGTACATTGTACATCTATCATTATTCTTTTTTTAATATGTACACAATTAAGTTATTATTTTTGTTTTGATATTTTCAATTAAAGTATATGTAAATATATTTCTCTCAAAAAATTATGATTAAAGTATTTCATACAAATGTATTGATATATTTGTATTGTATGTAGTTGATTCATTATATAATATTTAATAATTTTTATGTTATTACATAAGTTTATGGTGTATCATACCAATTTTATTCATTTTATATCAATTGTATAAATACCTAAAAAATATTTTCTTTAATGTACACAAATGTTAGAAATTTTTTGTGTAGAATTTTTTTTTTAAAATTTGCTTTAAAAAATATTTTTTAAATTTATCAAATTTTTTAGGAAATTATTTTTCTTTCGGGAAAGAATGGTCACGTACGTAGCACATGAGAGGAAAAGGGAAAAAAAAAAGGAAAAAAAGAAAAATATTTTAAAAAGTGAAACAGAAAAAGAAAAAGAATAAGAAAAATTATGATTAAAAAAGGGTAGAATTATTTAAAAATAAAATATATCTTTTAAAATTTTTAAAATTTATGTTTGCTAATTTAAAAAAATTAAATTAATTCATGGAAGAATTTGTAAAATATATTAATTATATTATAATAATAAAAATTATTTTTTTAAAAAAATTTAAAATTTTTATTTTAAAAACTTTTTATATTAATTATAATTTAAGCTTTTTATTTTTAATCTTTTTATGATAGATTTCTGACTTTTTATTTTTATTTTCATCTGCAACTTTCGACGTTTCCGGAACCCGCCACGGAATCGCGATTTCCAGCCGCTACCTTCGATCGTCGTCGACGAAGCCCGCCGCTGGACCCTCCTCGACACCGCGAACGCCGTCCGACCCTTCCGCCTAAACGAGCGCCCGGTCTGTCGCCCCCCTTTCTCCCGACCCTTCCGCCAGCACCGTACGACTGCCGCAACCTTCGGCCGTTGCGACCGCCCGCTCCTTCAGCCCCCTTCCGTCGACGGCCCGATCTTCCTCAAGTCTGGTAAACACTAACCTCGGTAAAAATGAATGTAAATGTTGCACGAAAATATTGATTGTGTAATGAATGTTTCCCCTGTGCCGGACGCCCCTGGTTTTCAATTTTTGATTGTGTACGATATTGGTAATGAATGTGAATATATTGTGAAATTTTTGATTGTTATGCATGAATATTGATTGTTAGTTATTCTGTGGTTGGTAATGCTGTTACTGATTGTGTATGATTTTTAGTTCTTCTTATTGATTGTTTTTATGCATGTGTTACTGTTACGAATATATAGTTGTTTGAATATACTGTTATTGATTTATTTTATTGATTGATTTGAATATATGAATATACTGTTATTGATTGTTATGAATATATAGTTGTATAGTTCTTCTTATTGAACATACATATGCATGTTTGTTGATGCTGTTATCGATTGTTCTTATTGAAGTTGCCTGGGTCTGGCGTCCTCTTCCAATCAGAAAAGTGTTGTTGTCGTTCTCCTCCACTGCCTCTTCAGTTTCTCTTTCCTTGTTGGATCAAGGCGGTCAGTCAGTTGATCGGTTGAGGCTCATTGAACTGCGATGTCGGAAAGGTTTTCCCCAGCATTGCGCCTCACTGACCTCAACGACTTCATTGCGCCATCCCAGGGATGCGTGGTATCCTTGAAGGGCACTGCTAAACCGAAGGCCAACGAGAGTAAACAGGTGAATCAAGCTCTGATTACTCTCTTGTACCGTTTATTACTGGTGTTATGTTTTCTTCTCTTATGTTCTGGGAATCCTAAGCTCATAAGAAGGAATGATATTTTTGATACAAAAGGGTGAATTGACACACTTCATTTTAGGACATTCATTTTAATCATTTAGGTTTACCTGTTCTGAATTAGACCAGTGTCATTTTTTTCCAACTTTGATGTGATTTTCTGGATTGCTCTTTGCTTTACAGAGAACTTTGAAACCCTTGATTCCTCCTAGCAAGCAAGAAACGGCTGAGGCTGTCAAAATTTCTTTGAAGGATTGCCTGGCTTGCAGGTAGACACCATTTTATCCCTATTATCCTCCAGTGTTGTTTTTCAAAGGTTGTCTTTGATGAAAATCATGTCTGTCTGTTCATGCTTGAATTCCCTTGTTTACATTATTTCATGTGAAAACATGTGGGAACAGTGGATGGTTGAAGCTAGAAGCAAATGGTTGATGAATCAAATGCATCCATTACCAGTGAAAATTGCACACTAAAAAATATTTTATGATTGTTAATTGATATTTGCGAGGAGAAGGATTGGAGGGGAAAATACAAGTATACGAGCCTTTGGAAAAGAGTACAAGGATATATATATATATGTATCACAATAACTGTCACAATACATGACTTCTCTCACAATATCAAAGTAAAATTTTATTAGTAAAATATAAAATTTTGAAAATAATTGAAATGCATATGATAAAAATTCTAAATTACATTTGTCCCATGCTTTTATGATGATGTTGATGTACCTAAAAGAACATGTCATCTTCATAATATATTCAAATTTTTTTTTATTTTAATTATTCTTGAGATTGACATTATATTTTGAACTAAGTTCATGGAGTGAAACAAAATGGTAGTTTTATTTTAATTTTAGATTTAGTTTTGAATTCAGATTGACTATATTACTAAGATAAGAATTTTGCATTTTAATTTTAGATTATATTTATATTTATATTTAATTTTGAGTAGAATGTCAAAAATTAAGGAGATTGTTCATTTCATGGTTTGATGAAATACTAGAAAATGGTTAGATTTGATAATTCACAAAAATTTGTGAATGGGAGTTCTTAGGGTTTCAAATTTTTTTGAATGGGAGTTACATGTCAAAAAATGGATAGGTCTGGTTTTAATTAGTTTTTCTGGTAATCCATTAAGAATTTCAATATTTCTAATTGGAACATGAATTGCCACTGTTTGGAATCTCAAGCCCAAAGTTCATGCTTTTCCTTGCAGTTGCTATTGGAAATGATGCTAGATTTGATTTTAATTGAATTTGTTGGTATGTTATTGTTATTCAAATTTTTGATTAGAAATCAATTGCTATAATTTTAAATGTCTAAGTCCATAGTTAGTTTTCGTGGCAAATATTAAGAAGGATGAATAGAATGAGAAATTCAAAATAGGTAATCCTTGGTTTATGAAGGGGATGAAATTTTTGGCTTAATATTATAAATATTGATAACTTGGCACGTGCATATGAAGGGGTTGGCATTTCTTTTTGTAGGTAGAATATCTTTACATCAACTAAATAGTATATGTTCTGAAATGCCTTTAGCTTAGAGGCACTGGTTAGACCAAGTCAATCAGTGGAGTTGAGAGGGATGAAAGAGCCTTTTGACTGAACAAGCATGGACAGTGGAAAGGTGGATTGGGTTGTCATTCAGCCATAGTTGTTATAAGAGCAAAGAGGTGATTGAGTCTAAATCCATGCCTAATGTGTTTAGGCTTCTAACACCATGCAAAGGAATATAGTGACCCCATAATGCCAACCATCGATTGGATCATACAGTGGTGCACTTTGACTTGCTAAATGGAAGGTCATTGACAATCAGGGAGGAGACAATTAAAGGTTTGACAATGGTTTGTGGAGGCATCATGGTGGAGCTACCTCCAGTGTTGGAAGTTATCAGGAACTAAGAGTGGCTTAAGAATTGTCTTGCCTATCACACCAAGGACATCACTATTTAATTAAGGAAGGCTTTTAGCAACCAGTGTAGTAGAGGTAGGTGGAGAATTAGTCAACTTTGTAGGGTCGAATTCTTGTCGTAGCTCTTGAACGCTTCTTGGAGGGAGAGTATGTTATGGGGTAGGAGGATGGGGGCTTTGTGGGTCCGATGGAAGTAGCAGAAAAGGTCATTGACCTCTTGCCAGACATCTCTAGGAAGTTCTTTTTGGATTTTTGGTTCATTGAAGCCCCCCTTGGCCTTTAGTCTATGAGCACTTTAGATGTTCTTGCTAACAACTTTCAATCATTTAAGGGATGCTAGTAGAGGTACAACTTGCTTTGTTGACTTGGAGGCTGCCAACATCTTAGTGGAGGTTTATGTGGTTCTCAAATCATCATGGGTCAAGCTAGTCTATGGGGTAGAAGCCTATTGGATTGGTTAGTGAGTCTTTTTTTTTTTTTTTTTGGTTAGTGAGTCATTAACATCAAAGAAGATTGCTGAAGATTGATGCCATGAGGCCATGGCTGAAAAAGAAAAGAAAAGATGCCATAAGAAGAGATGTAATAGAGGAAAAGGGCAACATCAAGTGATGGAAGGGTGGATGTTACATTGCAGCCATAGACAATCAGAGTTTGCAAGGCACTGATGTTGTTGTTACTAGAGGCAGTACTATTACAGGACACTAGAAATAAGTCACTCTATCACCCCTTGAGAAGAATGGAAAGTTTTCAAATTTAGATTGATAGAGGTTGACAATCAATGTTCTATTTATGTGGTAGGAGAGTGAGAGAAAATTTGGGAGTGGACTGAGGAGGTGGTAATCAAGAAATTGCAATTTTCGAAAGGTACTCAAATTTCAGGTTCCCTTCAAAATTTTAGACCTTTTAGTTGGGCAGATAATTGTTAGTGTTAATGTTAGAAAACATTAATTACATTATACGATGTTGTTTATTAATACTAATTGTAATAATAACTAATAGCAATTATATTATTAGTGATAAAATACAATAATAATATCTATCATTATTAATCTTAATATTCATTCATAATAATTACTACAAAATATTTTAGTAGTAATATTTATACTTGATAATGGTTATCAATCAGTAAAAAATATATTAAATAATAAAATAACATGATCATTTATTTTAAATTATTAATTATATTAATTATTAATAACATAGAAATATTATTAATACCTAATATAAATTGTAGTAATTATTAAAAAATGTTATTAATGTATCTACAACATAAAGGTAATTAATAATTTAAGTGTTACATTTATTCCAAAATATTGTAGTAAACTATCTCATCTAAACATCCCTTGAATGGCATAAATGCATGCACTCGTAATCTACATATTTTGAATACCTTTAATTCTATGCAAAATATTGATTATCACATACTTTGACCCTTATAATTTAATCCAAACCATTCCTTGATATCAGGCTATTATAGATTTTTAACAAGGTTGTAATGTGTAGATGGCCTTGGAGATGCATTGGAGGTGACGAGCTTGTACTAATAGGAATCTTGAGAGAATCCTTACATAGTTGTAGATGACAAGCACACACAAGGAGCTATGATTTTTACATGGTTTGACAATTGCTTATTCTATGGTGACACTAGGTTTTCTGTGTTTTTACGCTACTAACATCGTACATAGCCAAACCAGTCTTTTTCATCAAAACCTAGCTAGGTGATGGAAGGAGTCTCCACTATGATATAGACTGAGTCCGGCATCTGTACTCATTTGATGTGGGACTATTGCCTCAGATCTTCACATTACGCATGATAGATTAGCCTATTCAGGAGTATTTTGAATATATACACTCATTGTTTGAAGAGTTGGATGCTTACCAATCATGTGGCCAGATCTGTTTTTCTCATCAAAACCTAGCTAGGTGATGGAAGGGGCGCCCACTATGATATAGAGTGGGTCCGACATCCGTACTCATCTTATGTGGGCTATTGCTCAACATGTTCATTGGTCTAACTAATATTTTCGACTAATATGTTTATCGATTCGACTGAAATTTCTAACCAATTGGAATATCCAATTGATATTATTTGGTCTAACCAAAATTCCTAACTCTAATTAGCCTCCACACCTAGCAATCTCTCACTTAGAGGTTGATTTTCTTAGCAGTAGAACCCTTCTCTGTAATATGTCTTATGTTTCAAAATTGAGGTTCCTATTGTTGTGCTTCATTTTCTTCAAGTGTTCTAGAGGCTAGCCAAGGTCAAGCATAGCCTTAACTTCTTAGTGCTCACACTTTTAGTCTTCTTAGTGCTAAAACTCTTAGTCAACATGTCTGATGGATTTCTGGTGCCTGCTATCTTATTTAAAATTAAGTTTCTTTGTTTAATCAACTATTGGATGAAGTGATATTTGATCTGAATATGCTTGGATCTGACATGATAAGTGGGATTTCTATCGAGATGGATAACATTCTAACTGTCACTGAGCAATGCACAATTGTCTTGCTCCCTTATTCAACTCTTTCAGGAGGTTCTTCAGTGAAATCATCTCTTTGACAAGTTTTGTAATTGCCATATATTCTGCTTTAGTGGTTGAGAGAGAGACACTTCTTTGTAACCTTGACATCCAACAAACTTTTGTGTTCCCTAAAGTGAAAAAGAACCAAAAGTATTTTTGCTCTTGTTTATGTCACTTCCCAAATTTGCATCATAAAAGTCTTGCAACATGACATTTCTCTTTATGAAGCATAAACCCACACTTAAGGAAATCCTTCAAATAGTGTAGAATCCATTTCGCAACCTCCCAATTCTCTCTTCTTGATTTTAACATAAGCCTACTCACAACTCCTACTACATGAACTATGTTAGGACTTGTACATACCATAGTACACATTATGTTACTAATTGCAAATGCATATGACACTTTGGACATATATTCCTTGTCTTCCTCTGTCTTTGGTGATTGCTTCTTGGACAACTTGAAGTGATTCCCTAGGAGTATGACAATAGGCTTTGGATCAACAACATTGAATCTGCTTAGTATCTTTTCAATGTACTTTTGAGATAGAATCAACGTTCCTTTAGAATGATCTCAAATAATTCTCATCCCAAGAATCTACTTTGCTTCACCCAAATCTTTTATGTCAAATTTCTTAGACATTTGTCACTTCAAGTCTCTAATCCTTGCTATGTTGACTCCTACAAGAAGCATGTCATTGACAAACAATAATAAAATAATGTAACTATCACCAAAGTTTTTTTAATAACAACAGAAGTCTGTAGCACATCTTCTACAACTAGTGACATGTATGAAATTATTAAATTTTTTATACCACTATCTAGCAACTTGATTCAAACCATAAAGATTCTTCTATAACTTGCACACAAGTCTCTCCTTGCTAGGAATCTTAAAGCCTTTAGCTTGTTCTATGTAGATGTTCTCCTACAAGTCTTTGTATAGGAAGACCATCTTCACATCCAATTGTTCTAGATGTATAGGTTTTCTACAATGACAATACTAAGCACCACTGTAATTGTGGTCATTTTGATTATCAGTGAAAATACTTTTGTGTAGTCAATCTCTCTTAGTTGTTGAAAATCTTTTACAATCAATTTGAAATTGTATCTCTTGGAGCTATCTGATTCTTCTTTAATTTGATACACCTATTTATTCTGTAAGACTTTCTTTCTTTTTGACAAGTACATCTACACCCATGTGTCATTCTTCTCTAGGGAGCTCATTTCCTCTTTCATAGCTAGCTCCCACTTGTTAGAGTCATTCATTTGTACTGCTTCCTCATAGTATTCTAGCTCTTTGCCATCTGTTAGTACAAATAATGGTTTGGGGGTTTAGACACCTTTGTTGATCTTCTCACCTGTGAGACAAGGGCAAGTGTTTCTAGGTGTAGTTCGTGATTCTTCAGAATCTTTGAACTTCTTTCAGCAACATCATCATTGTTGATACCCTCCAACACAATTTTATCACTTGTTTGTGGTTGTTCCTTTGTGTAGTCATATTCTACATCACCGCTATGCTTGTATAACATAATTTCAACAACCTTAACATCCTTTTGTCTTGAAATTCTTTTATCTTGGTCATCCTAAAAATGATTAGTTTTGTAGCCAATGAAATAGCATTTTATGGCCTTTGGATCTAACATGTTAATAGCATCATCATTAATAAGTAGATAAGAAACACACCTAAAAGTTTTCATGTTGGAACCTCCTTTCTTGCCCACTCTTCTTTAGGGATTTTAAATTCCAAGGGGACTAAAGGCCTTTTGTTGATTAGATATGCTATTGTGTGAACTGCATTTGTTTAGAAATTTTTTGGAAAACTTGCATGCAATTTTGTGCTCTTAGTCCTTTCATTCAAGGTTTTGTTCATTCTTTTAGCAATATCATTCTATTGTGAATTTCTAGCAACATTTCTGATTATACAAATTCCATGCTCCTTACAGAAAGTTTTAAACTCTCGGCTGTCATGTTCTCTTTCATTGTTTGACTTTAGACTCTTTACTTTCTAATTATTCTAATTTTCTACTTCAGTCTTTTATTTCTTGAAGGTAGCAAACACATCAGATTTGTTTTTCGGAAAGTAAATCCATACCTTCATGGTGTAGTCGTTAATAAATGTGACATAGTAATGCAAGCCTCTAAGGGATTTAATAAGAGTTGGCCCTTACACATTTTTATGAACTAACTCTAGTTTCTTTGACTTGGCATCCTTATTGATCTTGAGAAATTGACCTTTTTGTTTGTCATATGTGCAATCTTCACAAAGACCTACATCCATTGACTTTAGATTCTGTGATTTTCCCGTGGATGTCAAAATCTTCATTCCCTTCTTAGTTATCTACATAAACCTCTTATGCCATAACTTCGAGTTAGTTGAACAATCAACAACTGCAATGGTATTATTTTGGCCTGATGCTAGATAAAGAGTTCCTATCATCTTGTCTCATGCCACAACCATGACACCCTTAACTACTTTTCATTGTTTGTTACTGAAGTTAGTTGAGTAACTATTATCATCAAGTTGACTCATGAAAATCAGATTTCTTGTCAGATTAGGAACATATTTGACATTTCCCAATTTTCATAGTCCATTGTTGTAAGTTCTTATATGAACCTAACCCTTCCCTACAATATCTAGGTTATTTTTGTTAGCAAGGTAGATCTTCCTCCTTTTTGTTGCAACATAATTGTGCAATAGTTCTCAATAACTAGTCTAATGAAACGATACACTCAAGTTCAAGATTTACGATTCAATGGAACTATCAATACAATAGACGAGAACATTTGCAACATCTTTGGTTACAAAATTTGCTAAGTCTTCCTGTCTTTTTTGGCCCCTCTTCTTCTTCGGTGCCTTGCACTGGCTACGAAGTAGCCTTTCTTGTTACAATTCTGATAGGTAACATTTTTTTGATTTTTTCTTTTTCCCTTAGACTTAGAGCTGCCATGTGATCTATTTTGGTCACAATGCTGACCCCTTCCTTTGCTTTTTGCAATTAAAGAAAATCCTGATGGCTCAGCATTAACTCTCCTGTGAATGTCTTTACTTATGATTAAATCTCGGATGTCATTCAGTTTCAACTTCTCATGACCAAGTGAACTACTTACTCCGATCGTAATAGTGGACCAACTTTCAGGTAGTGAAAATAATAGAATCAATGTCTTTATCTCATCATCAAATGTGATCTCCACCAAACTCAACTGAGTTATAATGGTGTTAACTTTGTTGATGTGATGTGTGTCACACCGTCTTTCTAATATTTTCAAGTTGAACAAATGACACATCAAATATACCTTGTTCGAGGTTGATGACTTCTCATGCATATTTGACAACATTTTCATTAGGTTTACAGTGGTCTTCTCCTTGACAATATTGAACACCACGTTCCTCGTCATAGTTAATTTGATCACACCAAGAGCTTGATGATCCAATAGTTTCTATGTAGCTTGATCTATGCCTTTTGGCTTCCTTTCTAAGAGTGGCTTGTGCAACTTCTTCTAATAGAGATATTGCTTTATCTACATCTTCTAGAAATTGAAGTCTTTACACTTCTACCATCATACATAGAATATTATAGATGACTATTCCTTTATAGGAAGGGTATTAAGGCAATCTCCACCGAGTGAAGTTACAAATATGTCATTGCACATCACTACTGTTCATCAGTGTGACTGGAATTTTTGACCAATATGTTCATTGGTGCAACCGATATTTCCAACTGATATGTTCATCAGTCCAACAGAATTCCTGACCAATGCTTATTTGGACCGACTGATGTTATTCTGTCCGACCGGAATTCCCAACTCTAATCAGCCTCCACACCTAGCATATGTGGCCTGGCATTATCAATAGTAAATACCACCAAACATGTAGTAGAGGGTCCTTACCTTCCCTTTTTTGGAAAAGGATGCTGTCCCTAGAGCCTACTTACAAGATTCACAGAGTCTCACCAATTTAAGTTAAGAAATTGTAAATCAGAATGCTCAAATTGATATTAACTTGAATACTGTCAAGTGCATAACTTTGGCACTTGTTAGTGAAATTTCGTTGTCACTTGACAGAAATCAGAATGCTCAAATTGATATTCACTTGAATACCGTCAAGTGCATAACTTCAAGGGTGTATCAGTAAAATTTTGGTATTTCGTTTCATGTTGGTGAAACTATGTAAATTTTCTACTGTCAGTGGGAATGTTGATTGAAGTTTTATAAACTTTGCCTGATGTTTACACTAGTTGCAGAATTGCTATTGCTATTGCTGTTTTCTCTGTTCCCTCGGCTTTTCTTCATTCTTATACTGAAGGAGATTGCATCCAAGCCTTCTCTAGACATTAGAAAGTGATTTCATCAGAAAGTCATGGCAGTCATCAGACAGCCTTCATTTGTCACTCTTCCATCAACACCATTGCACCATGGTCAATCAGAGTACTTACCACATACAAGCTGTTTATAATTTAGATTTTAACACAATTTATTCTTAGAAAAAGTAATCTATGTGAAAATATTGTAGAATGTATGCTTTCTTGATTTGCCTAAGGTAGTTCATCGTTGAATTCTGAGCAGGTGTGTCATTGTCTTTTCTGTCCACATTTACTAGAGTACTCAAATGTGTTGTAATTAAAAGTTTGACATATCACTGTTTTTAAATTTTTATCCTTTTTGTTATTTCAGTGGCTGCATAACATCTGCTGAAACAATTATGCTTGAGAAACAAAGTTTGGAAGGGTTTCTGTCTCACATTAAATCAGAAAAAACTGTCATAGTTTCTTTATCCCCTCAGTCAAGGGCTTCACTGGCTACTCATTATGGTCTTTCTCCCTCTCAGGTATCATCTAGGTTCCCAGTATGCAAATATCAAGTACTTTTGTAGATAACAAATATTATATACCTTGGTAGATATCTTTTTCAATCAATTGCTTCAGCTTGATATTTGACATTAGTCTCTATTTTTTTAAGCATATCGGGATCCACTTCTCAGCTCTAGGGTAATAAAAACACAGAACAATTCTATTTAGAATTATTATAGCCATAAATCATTGTTCAATCATATTTTTAAGATCTCTATTACAAATGTAGTAGACCTAATCCACAAATTCCTTTTGACATACTAGTTCTTATGCTTTAATAATTGCATGAATGCATCTTAGTGGGAGATCAAGGGAATGGTAAATAAATGGGTGATTGTTGGTTGTAAATGGTAGCATGTGACTTTGAAGAAGATGTTGGGTTCTAATAGGGAAGAGCAATCATCTCTCTCTAAGTCTTAGTTGTATTACTTTTGTCTAGATATTGTTATTATGTAGTCTTTCTTGATGATTACTCAAAGAGTTTCTTGGGTTTATTTATTGAAGGTTCGCTAAAATGTATTGGAAATTGTTAAAACTTTCTTTACTGAAATAAAACTAAGTTTCTATTACATGTAAATGTCTAGGCATTGATAATGCTCTTAAGTTTATGAAAAATGAGTTTCAAGTTTTCTACATGTTGAGGATTTCGTTATTGTTGTATTTAATAAAACATTAAAGTACAGAAATTCTCAAATTCTAAATTTATAACCGCAAGTACACAATGCTCATTATATTAAATAATGTGAGTACAAGTCAAATTCATAAAGAGTTTAGTATAAACAATTAATGGAAAGATGCAAGTTGAGCGTATAATGAAAAGAAATACTGTACAAGAGTTATAAAAGAAAACCAAATATTTAAAATATAATTATTAAGTCATTTACAAGCATTAGTGTATAGGAATAAGGTATAAATAATTTCAAAGTATTATTTACAATTTATGCATTATTATAATAATATTTAAAATAATATCCTTAAATGTACTTTACTGTACAGGGTCATGGACTTACTCTGTTGAACAAATGCATCACTTAACGTAGGTCCATTGAACAATTACGTTGTTCAACGTAGGTCTGTTGAACAAATTCTTTGAACAAATGCATCTCTCAACGTAGGTCCGTTGAATAACAAATTAATATATTAATACATAGGACATATTAATAGCAGACATATTAATACATAGGACATACATAAATACACTTTATACTATACATCAATGAATACTTATACATAAAAATATAGATATGTAAATACTTACATAAGGTACATATTTATTGGAATAAATGCATACATATACAAATATTTATAGTAGAGAATAAATTTACATACTTATACATATTGAAATACAGAACAGAACATTAAATAGCCAAAAATCTCAAAATCGCATAAAACATTAACTGTTAGAAAGTTAACTTTACAAACACACATTAATTACACAGATTCACCAAGGTTTAGAGTTTTACAACCAAAATATAAACAGAGTTTTGACCTCTCCTCAATGTTTGCATACCTGTTATACCTTGACTGCCCTGTTCACGTATTCAAGCATTGAAATCTAGCAAGTTGGGCTGCTGCACGCCTTCTCCTAGTCGGCCTTTGGGCTATCACCCCTTTGGAGCGCCTAGGGATGGATGGACCAACCACTGGAATGCCTTGAGCACTGAACGCCCAA
This sequence comes from Amphibolis antarctica, assembly GCA_024699675.1. NCBI lineage: Eukaryota > Viridiplantae > Streptophyta > Magnoliopsida > Alismatales > Cymodoceaceae > Amphibolis > Amphibolis antarctica. The sequence continues at coordinate 78,533 of JAMKPZ010000861.1, read as the reverse complement.
CACCCTCCTCAGGTTCTCCTCTTCACACGACTGCTAGGAATAGGGGATCAGATACAATTCACCTCTAACTGCAGGTGGTAGGCAGGGGAATGGTAACCTTTCGGTTTGATCCATCTGCCGGAACTGTCCTATTCCTGATCCTGCTACTGTGTGGTTGTCGAGTTGATGTTTGCTAGGTTGAATGAAGGTGGAGGCACCAAAGAGAGTGCAATGGCTGCTAGGGTTTTTTCAAACATCAAAATGAGAGATGAACCCTAATCTCCCCTCAAGCCTCCTTTAAATAATAACGGCCATGGACCATAATCTTTCCTTTTGGAGAGATTAGATTTGTTCCTACACTTAAAACAAATATTAAGACAAATAATATACTTACCTAATTTATGTGTCAATTATTGTCTCTCACAAATAAATTCCTAAATTTAAGGGCTAATTTATGCATTTAGGCAATAATTCAATTTATATCTCATGCAACTTAATAAAATCGTATTTATCATGTAATTCCCTTTAAAATGCATAATGATCAATATTTAAAGCATATTATGCACGAATTATGTTATATAAAATGCACAAATTAGCACTCTACACTACACCTCTCTTAGGGTTTTGCATCAAACTACTTGTCCTTATACCTTTCAATAAAATAGTGTGGTCAAGCAAAAACATCGACATCTCTTAGGCATTACTTGTACCATGCTGATTTAGATGAAAGTACCTAAGTATCTTTAGTCTAATGTTGTTTTTACAGTGTTGCATCTCATAAACTATATGCTTTTAACCCCTTTAGGAGGTGACATTCCTCTTCATCATCTTATTCCTAATGTGAAATTATTTTTTCTAATTGTTATGGTATATAGGTGTGTGACTTTCCTTCAAAATCTCTTCCCAGGGTTTGATAAGTTGTCGTATTGATCTCTTGGTATTATCATCCTACATTTTTTTTTGGTGATTCTTTGAGTATTAGGGATATTTTGATAATGTTGGTAAACCGTTTATTAGCATTCCCCTTCCTATGTTTGTGTCAATTGATAGAGATAAAAAAAGAAGATAGAGATACTATAAATCACAATACTACCACTCATCCACTACAGGTATATTAATGATGCAAATAGACTCCACCATCATCGTTGGCTGGGGAAAGGTAAACTATGCCCACTACATTAGACTTAGATCTACCTATTGTTTCAAGGAAAGGTAAACAAATATGCAACTCTCACCCTATTTCTCACTTTATCTCTTATTATCATCGTCACCCTTTTTTTCGACACTTTGCCTATATCCAAGGACTGTCAGAAGGCTTTATAGTACTGCAATGGAAAAAAGTAATGGATGGTAAAGTGGAAACCTTAAGGTCACGTGGTACATGGGAATTTGTGTCTTGTAGTCACTTGTAGATAGGTCTACATGATTAAATACTGATATAAGGCTTATCTAATGACTTGGAGGATTCACCTACACTTATGACATTGACTATGTAGTAACATTTTCTCTAGTTACCTAGCTTAATGGAGTGATTCTTTCTATGGTTGTCAACTAGTAGTGAAAGATATACCAATTAAATGTCAAAAATGTTTTTCTGTATGGTAATTTGACAAAGTAGGTTTACTAAGTCCTAAAGAGACTTATGGATGCATGTCTCATCTTTCTTTTTGTTGCTGCTTTTTTTTTTCAATATCGGTATGTTATTTTATGACATTTGTTGTTGACTTCATCTAGTTCTAACAAATATTCATATTTAAATTTCAGGTTTTCAGAAAACTGACCACTTTCTTTAAAGATTTGGGAGTGAAAGCTGTATTTGACACGAGCTGTAGCAGAGACTTGACGCTTTCAGAAGCTTGTAATGAATTTATATTGAGATACAAACAATACGACATGGTTGATGAAAAAGAACGCAGTATAACACTTCCCATGCTATCTTCAGCATGTCCAGGTATTGTATATCCGTTTTTATCATCCTGAGATGCCACATGTGAAAGATCTGGTGAATCTCATTTTCCCTCATTTTGTTCTTGTATAAAATTACACTTGCTATGGCCATGTTTTTTTTATCTCATTTAAATCTTAGTATGTACACATGGGGGTTTTCATAAGTACAAAAACTACTTCTAAGAAGATGTGTTCATGATCAGTAATTATCATTTCTTAGGACGTTTACAAGCAAAATATCAAGTCAGGCATCGTATGGTCATTGATGCTTAGAGCTACACTACAGAAATTCAAGGCTTACCATTATTTTCCATTTAATCATTGAGGCATGGAAACTTGTATCAAACTGGTTAGTATCAGACTATCAGCTTTGTAAATATAAAAGAGTATGTTGTACAATAATTCTAGACTCGTCAAGGAAAACTAGTTCTTCAGAATTCCTTATCAATGCTCTACAAGAAAGGAAAAACCAAAATGAAACTGACCCATAGATGCCTCTTTGATGGAACAATACATGCTGTCCTTTACCTTCAATTGGTGTATGCAGCCTCATTGCCACTTGTGGGGAATTTGGTTGGGGACAGGAAAAAATGGACATTGTTGCAAGGTGAAGTGGCAAACTGAAATTCCATGATTTCTAATTTTCTGATTGAGAAGCTGAAATGTACATAAAAAACAAAATGGTGCAATCAATGAAGGAAATGAAACAGCTTTGTTATCTTCATTATCCCAAGAAAGTATATACTGTTTATAAGGTGAAAAATATTAAGTTGACCATTCCAAAATTGTACGAAATAGTCTTGTGCCATGCTTTCCTTTTTCTTATTTGGCTTGTCAAAACTCATGCAACTTTCCTTAATCATTTGAAGTCTTTATGCAAATATGCACACTCATAGGTCCTGTTTGTTGCATGAATTAGTTTTTTGGTCTTTTCCAAAGACCATGTTTATAAGTGGGGCCTAAGTTGGGGAAAAAACGTGCTTGGCAAATGAGCTTGACTTGGTTTTCCAGAGCCACAGAGAAAAAACTCATTCATATGAGTTTTTTGCAGTGGTGTATTTGATACATTGGTTTTGTCACCATGTTCTATCCATAGAGAAAACTAAATGGTGTTTGGAAAAGAAATTTGTTCAAGATACTAATAAAATAATGTTTTCTGATTTTAAAACCAGCAAACAAAGGGGGGCATAGTATTGATCGCACATTTTCCAACACTCTCTACAAGGAACAGAGTGAATTTGTTGAATTAATTATTTCCCAGCATTTCCTCTATTTCTCAATCTGTTGTGTTGAGTGATTAGCCCAAGCTCTCTTTATTGGTAAACAAGTGCAAATCTGGTGCATGAGATTTACATCAATATAAGGTCTGGAAAAGGTCTACTTGTATCCAATCATAATGAACTAACGGAGATTGTTTCTTGGAATTCAAATCTATGATCTCCAAGTCATCCCCCTTATTAGCACTAATCAGGAAAATAACATAAATATAGTTTACCTTTGATTCCTGATTCACGTACTTATACCAAAATCAACGAATTATTTTAACGCACAATCCTTATATCAGCCCTTTCAAGTTATAATCTTTTAGTGTCAAATTCATTTGTTTTATATGAATGTGGTTCCTTGATTTTTTATTTGTACTAAACTGACCAGCTTTGTTGTCTTTGTATTGTTTATTTTTTTAAGACTCTTCTTGGTGTATGCTTTCTTACCTTGTCAGTATGAAACAATTTCTTTTCAGGATGGATATGCTATGCCGAGAAGACACTTGGTTCTTATGTCTTACCCTATATTTCTTCAGTCAAGAGTCCCCAACAAGTAATGGGAGCTGCTATAAAACATCATATTTGTAGAAAAATGGATCTCCTGTAAGTTTCCAATGGTTAACAATGCCAGAATGAATGGGCATGTATTTCTTATTATATTGTCATTTATTGACATCTATTACTTCTGCATCATCATCATTATCATCCAAAGAACTCATTTCAACAGATCACTCATTGTCCTAAAAGCTTGAGTGGATCTTAAACTGAGTCATACCTGAGTTTGTCTTTATGGTATTTGAGTTTAGACATGACAAATGGTCAATAATTTGGCATGGTTGCTCAACACTGATGTTATTTATTATGAAATCATCTTCTTTTTCTTGTTGTTTCAATACTTAGTACCCTTTGTTTATCTCTGTCCAATGTATGTTGTAAGATAACACTAAAAGCCTAGACATTTACTTGAGTTTCTCGTTTTAACTTGTGTCTTCTGAGGTCACTTTCTTGTATAGGTTCTCTTTATTGAAGCATCTGATGAACCATTCGTGTTACACCATTGTAAAATTTGCATTAGTAAGATCACTAAGTTCTAGTTGGGAAATCAAGAGCATTGGAGCCAAATGAAAGAGATATAAACTTCCAAGTGCAACTTGTTTGCTGTCTATGGATGTGATAATAGTTTGGAATTATTTTTAGATTTTTTTGATTGAAATAGATTCCTGATTTCACTTTGTCCTTTTGTGAAATTTCTTGAGGGTTAGAATTAAAATTTAGGCATTTTTGTAAATTAGATTGCTCCCAGGGTCTTCTTTAACCTTATGCTCAACTTGAATATCTGTGCTCTTCAAATATTTGCAAGATGAATGATGTGTATTTGGTATTATATGAACAAGCATTGTTATAATCATCAGAAGCAAGTATTTGACACTTTAACAAGTAATTTCATTAGGCATGCTTCTTTTTTTTCTTCTACAGATTCTTTTATCATTTACTGGCTTTGTGTTAGTAAATAGATAAATTTGCAACTGTCTTTTTGTAAAGAATTTTTCTGTCAATTCTAGCTCTTTCATAACTCCATTTGCAAGTAATTGTCATTAGGCCTGAAAATGTTTACCATGTGACTGTGATGCCCTGTTATGATAAAAAGCTTGAGGCTGCTAGAGACGATTTTGTATTTTCCATTGATCATGAAGGAAAAACTGGCAATGACATTGCCCTAAATGTCACTGAGGTAGATTCTGTCTTGACTTCTGGTGAAGTACTAGAGCTGATACAGGTGATGATAGTGGGCTGACCCACTTTGTTGTGTATGTGTTGAATTTTTGTTTGAAGTATTGATTAATACATGACTATGACTTTTCTTTATTGCAGTCAAAATCTGTTGATTTTAATGCCTTGGCAGAAGGTCCACTGGACAGGATGTAAGATTTAGGATTTGTTGAACTTATTAGCTAATTGTGTATTATATGATTATTAAAGTTCACATAATGAAGTAGTTAGTATATATGCAAACCAAAATATTCCATTTAGAATGGTGGCTCCAAGAATAACTGCAATCCTTTGAAGGATTATTGATTTTTGGCCTTTGTGGTATTTCCTATTTTAGATATAATGTGGCTATCTTATACTATTGGTCTTCATCTTCTCTCAACATTTTCTTGTGTAGTCTCCGTGAATCAAATTAGCCATAACTTACTTACCATACAAGCTCCTCTTGTAACTTAGGAATCCAGCTCTAATGATATGACTTTTCCCTTACAGAGAAAGAAACTTCCTTAATTCAAAAAGGCTGAGCTTAGAATGTGACATTGTCTTTCCATTCCTTTTTTGTAAACTAGGTTATATACAATGTTTTGAAACACATGAAATTGTCATAAAATGGATTGCGTCTCAACACTTGTAATCAAAATATGGGCATTGAAATGGATGTGTAATGAAACCACGGAAAAAGTTAAAAAGTTGAAGTAAATATTTAATAAGAATATATTAGCATTCAACATGTGCAGGAGAGACGCAAATATTAAGATGGGTGAGTGGCAATACTATAAAAGATAAGAAATGATTTTATTAAAATATCGCAGGAATTGTACTAATTGAGGGTGAAATAATATAATGTGTCTTATGATGGCTTGGTCACATATGGAAGACCGATGGTTGTGCTTGTAAGTAAAAAAGTTAAATAATTTATGTGAAAATTGTTGAAAATAGTCTCACATCATTCAAGTGGAGACTAAACCTAGACTTTTATAACGAAGAATCTCTTCACTTATTACCAATTGGTTTTAAGTTGAAATTTTACATGATATCAAAACAAGTTTACACATTTAATTATAGATAATATTGTAGGTATATAAATAAGCTACAAGAAAGTGGGTGTGTTGGAAATAATGTCACATCATTTAATTAAGGATTAAGCCTTGATTTATATGATGATGAATTTCTCCATTTATTATCAATTGGTTTTGAAATGGTATTTCACAAAAATAAAAGAGGTAAAGGAAGATAAAAGAATTACTTGGTTAGAGATAATAAAAATATTTAAAATAACATAATTTAATGGAAGATTTAGTGTTAGCAGTAATTGGAAAGAAAGTTTTCATGTCATTGATCTTACATAATGAGATTAAAGGTATTGGCTATTGTTTTGTATAAACATTTGACAAGTGTATAGCGTACAACACTCAATTTCCAAAAATATGAAATTTAAGTAGAAGCTAAACTTCTAAATTCTAACACCACAACCAAATGTTAATGCTAGACAAACTTGAAGGTGTAGATGCAAAATTAGATGTAGAAATGTTTTGAAATTTCAATTGAGCAAAGGAAGAGTGGTAGGGATGTTTCAAATTTTATCAAATTCTTAAGAGGACAAATGGAACTAGATTTGCCAACCGTTGGGAGACAAATTTACAACTGAAAACTCATTGAAAAAACAAGCCACGAGTGGAGGGTCCAACCCCCAACATGTGTGACCCTATGGTGGGGACTTGGGAATGGCTGGACAGGCTGTTGGAAACCTGGAATTGAGAACTAATTAAAATTTGGGTGGAAAATGGGGAGTGGAGAAACAAATGTGGATGGTCGTCAACATTGGAGAGGTAATCATCAATGACCATCAAAATGGGATAAGCAACAAACTAGAGGACCATGCCTAACTAGGCCAATATGGTCTAACATGGTTAAATTGTGTCGTTAATTGACATGGTATAGTTTGACGGGCTATGTTTGGGCCGTACTTTTGTGTTTTCGTATTGGCATGACATGACTTATTTTCGGCACATGAACTGGTATGGCACTACACGAAAATAATTTTGTAATTTTTTAAAATTTTATATTTGTTTTAATATACTTTTGTTAAGTTGTATGCATGGTAAATAGCTTGATGATTTTGAATTTGTCATTAGGTGATGCATGGTTGCAAGTTTAAATCCCACATTTAATCATATTTTAGTATTTATAAATTATATTAATATTATATTAATTTTTAATAAAATAAAAAAAATAATTAAAAATTGAACCATTTCTGGGCAGGAATGGCCCCATTAACGCCTTTACAACAAACAAGGTAAAGATCCGTTGATGAGTCCTAAATCCCTTTTTTCTGTTTTCTAGATAGGTGTAGTTGATAAATCAATGCCCTGATTAACAATTTCAGGGCATTGAGGCACCTATGTAACAGAAAAAAAGCCATTGGTGCACATGGCTTATGTGGTGAAACATAGTCATGTACACAAAACCCATACCAAAACAAGATGGACAGGGAGAAATTTGTGTGAAACAACCATGTAAACCATGTTTTGAAACATTAGTTGTACACAAGTAAAAGGCATTAGGTATGGTGGCATTGTAATATTTGTCCGATGAAGTGGATTTATTGGCAACAGTAGGTGTGGCGGATTTGTTCTGTTCTAATGGTGTTGCGTTTCATTTTATGCTTTGCATGATGTCATCAAGCTGAGTTATATTTGTCACTCTGTTACAATCATATCCTCCTTTGTTGATGAAATAATTTTATCAAAACTGATATATTTTATCCACCAAGTTACCACTATGCCCTTACAATGTTAATAAAATGATTCTATCTACTTTGTTAAAGTTTATTTTATCAATTTTGAGCCAAAACGCATTCATTATCTTATTAGCAAGGTGATCTTTGTACTGAACTTTTTGTTTTGTTTTGCTAAGTTGGACTTTCACCTTTTGCTTTAAGTTATATGCAGGTGTCATGAAATTAATTGTTGGCCTTGTAATAACTCCGCTAGACATTACAGGTTAACAAATGTAGATGAAAGTGGACATCTTTTCGGGGTTCATGGTGGTTCGGGAGGTTATGCAGAAACAATATTTGCCCATGCTGCAAAAACACTTTTTGGGAAGGAGATTGAAGGGCCACTTGACTTTCAGATAATTCGCAACTCAGATTTCAGAGAAATTACCCTAGAGGTAAATGCTACTACAACATCATTTTTATATGATTTTGTAACTTGCATTGCAATACATCTTAATTGAACATGCTGGTCCATTTTTGGTACAGATCAATAGTCAGGTAGTTCTGAAATTTGGACTTTGTTATGGGTTCCGCAACCTTCAAAACATTGTAAGGAAAGTTAAAACTGGAAAATGTGACTATCATTTTCTGGAGGTTATGGCATGCCCTTCAGGTACCGCATTTTCACAGTAATTACCTCTATACTTGTGATTCCTGAGTGTGGAAAGGTTTGTCATAATTCTCAATGGTGCAGGATGTTTAAATGGAGGGGGCCAAATCAAACCAAAGGAAGGACAAACAGCAAGGCAGCTAATTCAAAATTTAGAGAGCTCTTATTTGGAAAATGTATTGCCTTTTTGATATTGTTCATGCCCCTGCCTTGTTTGAACCTTTATTCTCTTCTCACTGACCACATGCATCACTTATCGTTTTGTACCTTGCATTACCATGGACTACTTTTATTGATCCACGTTGTGTATCTTTATATCCTACAGGTTCAGGTGGCTGATCCTTCCCAGAACACGATCGTCAAGAGCCTGTACGATGAATGGATTGGTGAAGTTGGTTCTGATATTGCTAAGAAGTACTTGCACACGCAATATCACCCTGTGGAAAAAAATCCTGCCTTGCAGCTGCAAAACTGGTGAGGTAAGAATTTCATTTCTTGCAAGGGTGAGAAAGGAGTTTCAACCTACCAGCTTCAGAACCGTACAGGAAAGTCCATGGGTTCCAATATCTTCGTCATACATCATGTTGCACCACCGATTTCTATTTCCAAAAACACATCACAATCTTTCTAACCTTCCTCTGTATTTATTCCCTTATAGGTGCACCGCAACAAGCCCACTCTTGCTTGCTGATCACCTCACTGTCTTGATCTTCTGGCCAGCAAATCCCGCAGGGACCTAACGTCCTAATCCAAGTCAGAAATGGTTGTGGGTTACATTCACATTGGTTTCTCGTGTGGAATATCTTCACAGCGTCTAAAATTCGTTTATATATCCTTTTGATCTTAAATTTTTGTAAATATTCCTTCATTGTACCACTCTATTTTAGTAAAAACCTTTCCCACAACTGGGAAAAACACATCAGATCCGTTCGGAGACCATAGCCCAGATCATCACAGAAAACTCCCACTCGCCTATCACACATTAACCTCTGCAGTACGTTTTGAGATACCACTTTGGAGCGTATTTGGGAGGAAGGGACGTATTGGTGGTTTCAATCTTTATTTAAGAAAAGTACTATTCATGTTTTTTTGCAGGTTTGTAACTGTCTTTTTAATTTTTTTTTTTAACTTTTGGGTACATACATTTGGAATCCTAGCGCGTATTGATCCTGCGTGTTATCCGATGCTTCTAAAGTCAAATGGATGATATGATTATGCTTACTGTGGTGCTTGCATGAGCGTAAACATCATCCAATTTTGTGCACGAAGTATGGTTAAAAAATTGCAAAAGCAGGATGCTATGATTAAAGAATGGTTAAGGGTATGTTTGAGAAAAATCAATCAGTAGGAGTTAGATGAAGTTAAAGTTTAGAGTAGTAAAATAAATAAAGTTGGAGTTGTATAATAATTAGTGTGATGATAATTTATATGTTGAAGTTCAGTGATAATAATAAGTGAGAATTTGTATAAAGTTGAAATTGAAATTCAAGAAGTTTAAAATAAATGAAATTGGAATGTATGGTAGTTAGTATGATAAAAATTTATATGTTAAAATTTATATATGAGTGTAATCTAAAGTGTGTTATTAGGAGAATTGTGATTTTTATTGTTTGGGGTTAATTTTCGTTGGTTTTGAAAATTAGATAGAAATGAAGTTGAAGTTAAATTTGTGAGTAAGGTTAAATTTACATGGTAATTAATGTAATGAAAATTTATACATTAAAAATTTATATAGTAATAAAAATATTAAGAGTGATTTTAGGAGTTAAGTTTAAGAGGCCTTTATCTTCAACTCAAAAAAAAATCTTGGTTGAACTCGTTCAAATGACAATAATCTCTTGTAACCGTGATGTAATTGACTACTTTGGGAAAAAAGAAATCATATCCATCTTAAATGCTGTGGCTGCACTTGGAAATATTATTTTACATCAATTTATTTTAAAATAAACTACTAGGTGATTTGATAATGATGCGTTTTAATTTTGAATACTATGAAAAACTGTGAATTGAACCTTATTACGAAATAAAGTTAAATTTTACGGTAAATTACAATATAGAAATTTGTACATGTAAATTTATGTGATAATAATAATATGTGAGAATTTATATAGAATTAAAGTAAGTGTTAAAAGATTGTTAATAAATGACTTGTCAATAAGCTCTTAACAATTCAAATGTGAATCAAACGAAAATCTAATAAGCTCTTAGCAATTCATTTTACCTGAGATTCAACCAGCAATTCTTAAGCCACCTATTCAATAAATTGTGTTTTTAAAATGAGCATTTATTCGATTATGGAAAAATAATTGAATGAACAATTATGGAAATAAAGAAAATAAAAGTACGTAGGCAAAAGAATATCAAGGAAAATAGGTAATTATACTTTATTTTGGCATGTGTGGAAATGGGAAAAATGTTTTCCATACACATTTCTACTTTATCATCTGTTTACTCTAAAGCTTTAGTTAGGAAATTTGTGTTTTTGAAAAATATAAAAAATAATAATAATAAAAACTTATTATTTATTATCATTTTACATAATTTCTCTTTTGAAGACACAAACCTCCTTAGTTTAAATATGAAATCATGCCTCCACTTAATATTGGGAAATTATAGCCATTAAACTTCATTCTTAGTGCATCATTGTATCGATGGTATTTAGAGAATTGGTGATGTTATTCATTAAATATTTTGGTTAAGATAAAACTATATTACCATAAAAATTTATATTTTGAACTTTTCCTTTGGATTTGTGATCAATATTTACCATTGTACTTATCTCATTCATCTGAAGTTCTATACATTCATGTTTATAATTCTATTTATTTAAATCACTTCAATTTTATACAAATTTTCATACATGTTATCACGTAAATTTATATATAAATTGCTAATATTAAAATAAAAATTATGTTTTTTTAAATTTTTTTTAAAAAGGGACGGAAATTTTATAATTTTCTAATATTTATGCTATCTGAAAAAAAGCCCCGAAAATCGCCAAAACCCTGCGGCCGACCGATCGCACATCTTTCCTCGCCACTTCGCGCGTCCGTCTTCGAAAAACTCTCGCCCACGTTGTTGTCTCCCGTTGCATCGTCGTCGACAGAGATCTGTCGACCGCGTTGTCGTCTTCAGAGATCCGTCGCCTGCGTCGTCTTCTCATTGAGGTTGTCTAGCATCATCTTCAGAAACCACTGTCTTCAGAGATCCGTCGCCGAGCATCGTCGACCTTAGGTAATATTTCAGAAATCTCATGTGTTACAGTGATTTTTCTCGTGTTAAATTTTTTTTTCAGAATTCGTTAAGTATATATCATGAAAAATTACTGTGGAGATGAGATATTTTTCTGTAACACACGAGATGTTTTTCTGAAAAATTATTGTACAGATGAGATAGTTTTCTGAAAAATTACTGTAGGTTTCAAAAAAAATTAACGCCCTACAAATACCTTAAAAAATTTCTGGATGCTTAGAGAAAACCCCTCAAAAGTCCAATTATTGCACTTCGGTCCTGCGTTCTTTTTCTTGCCCGTGCCACTTCTTCGGTTCGTCGCTTCCCTAAACCCTTGTTTTTTCTGTTGCAGTCTTGCACAGCAAGGTCTCTTGATCAGGTGCCTCAATTTTCCTAACACATTCGTATCCGGCGTCCACCTCACGTTGCTTGCCGATTCCTCCTAGCTCGTCCCCCTGTGCTTGCAACTATCCTGCACCCAACACCGGCCTGACGTTGATTTCCTCATGCTCCCTACGGAAAGGATTTTTGAAGGTACGGTTGGAGCCTCCTCTCATATTTTAGAGTTTTGATAATTTACATGTAAAGAACATTTGCTCTTTTGTTCATATGTTCGTACATTATTTTCTGGTATTTTCATCAAGTGCAAACTATACACTTTGATTCGATCATAATTGTGAGTGAATCTTGCGTTAGAGGAATTTCTCAGCAAGTTTGGTTTGCTAACACCATGTACTAGCATGTTGCATTTCGTTAACATTGATGATATTTGGTACCCAAAAATGTATTATATGCCATAATCTTTGGACCGTACCCATGTTAAGAAAATTATTTGGAAAACCTACTTTTGTCATACAATTTTCCTGTGTGCCCGAATTTCCAATACTAATAAGCATTTCAAATTTCCATATATGTAATACATAAGAGCTTAATTTCCAACATTTCCCGTGGAATGAACAACATAACTAGGTTGTAATCTCTGTAAGGTTATTGATGTGTATATTGATTGGAACATACCTATGCAATGTGTCTGCAGAACAACAAACTGTAAAAATATATTAGAGGGAACAACATGCAGATTAACTGGTTGCTCCTATTTTTCATTTCCACCATTTATCAAATGCACAAACACCCAATCCATTGAATTATGGAAAAGGTATATTTAATTAGTGAGACTTTTTTCATTATCATTTGATCCTATTGGTTCGCTAATGATATCAGAGATCCCATTGTGTTTGCAGGGGCATGGCCTCAGTATTGCCGTGCTAGTCAATTTTGCCTCAAATGCATTGGTGACTATTGGAAATATGATGATACGGCTAGAATCTCAACTGCAAAACATGAACACAAAACATAGTCAAAACTCGAGGTGCCACCAAAAGTTGCAATAGGAGATTATGGTTTTCACTAATATCAAAATTAGGTTACAACAAGATGTGTATATGCATATGAGTCCAATAAAGCACCCGAACCGTTGATCAAGAAGGAAACATCACAATGGTACAAAGGACAAAACAACAGAAAAAGCTTGAAAAGATAGAAAATTATAATATAGGACAAATATAAAGTTTAGCACTCCTCAAGTTGGCATGTAGATACTTTCCATGCTTGACTTGGAGAGGATATTCTTGAATTTAATCCCTAGGAGTGGTTTAGTTAACATATCTACAAGTTGATCTTTAGTATTGAGATGCTTGGTTTTGATAATCTCAATCAAAAATTTTATATGAATGAAGTGACAATCCAACTCTATGTGCTTTGCTCTTGAGAAATGGATTTCGCAACAATGTGTTGAGTAGCTTGGTTGTCACAATAGAGATCAACGACACCAACTTGCTTCACACTTATATTAGGCAAAATATATGTTTTCCATGTTATTTCACGTGTGGTGCTAGCCATTGACCTATATTCAACTTTAGCAAAGAATTTGGAGACCAATTGTTGCTTCTTTGTCTTCCAAGATATGAGGGAATTACCTAAATAAATAACAAAACCAGTAGTTGAACATTGAGTAATGGTACAACCTCCCCAATCAAATAACAATTTAAAATAAAATCATCATCTCTACAAAAGGTTATACTTAAACCAAGATTATTTTTTAAATAATTAACAAGTTTTAGAGCAACTTCATAATGTTGCTTATAAGGCTTGGGGGGGGGGGAGGGGGGTTTGTGCACTGGGAAAAAGAAAAACATTTTCCCAATTTTTCAAGAGTTTGTGTACTTGGAAAATGAGAAAGTATTTTCCTCATTTGTAGTAGATATAAAAGTCCCCTTGGAAAACGATTTTGGACCCTAACCCTATGAAATTTTTTTCTCGCCCGCCCTGCACCTCTTTGTTGGCCCTCGAAAAACTCTTGGTGTCACACACCTTCTTTGTCGGATCCCACTGTCGACGTTGTCATGCACCTCCATCGTCACCTTTGTCTCGCGTGCACCTTCTTTGTCGGTGGAGAAAAACCCTCGCGGTGTCGTTGCACACCTTCTTCGTCATCACTCACCACCTTCATCACACATCCATCGTCATCATGCATATGAAAAACCCTTGTCGTCATGCATCACACATTAGGTAAAAGTTTGATCTATGCAATTGGTTGAATTTCGATGGTTGCAAATGTATTGTTACGTTGATTTGAATTAACATTATGTAATTTGTTGAATTTTTATGTTATTATATGCAAAAACAATCATTTTACTGAAATTTTCTTTATTTTTCGTTAAGTGTACGAATGCTAGGAAAAAATTTTCTGTAACATGTACAAACATTGGGAAATTTTTTTCCAAGAAACTATTTTCTAAATTTGCCTTGGAAATTGTTTTCCAAATTTGTCAAATATTTTTGGAAATTATTTTTCAGGTGCACAAACAGGCCCTTAATTATAAATTGACTCAAATAATTTACAACATAATAAATACCATGTCTAGTTATGATTATATGAATAGGTTTTCAAATCAACTTCCTCTAATTAGATGACTTATTAACCAAGTCACTGTGATCATATTCATGATTAAGATAATTATCTAATGGTATTTTGGGACTACCTAAGAAACCAACTTCATTAATAAGAGCAAGGCAATTTTTTTGTTGACAAATATTGATGCCTATTTTAGATGTAGTCATTTCAAGGCTAACAAAATATTTGAGTTTATCTAAGTCCATAATAGCATATTGTTGTTTAAGAAAGTTTCCGAGTTCTTTAATGGCATTATCATCATTTCCAATAATGAAGATATCATCAACATAAATTAAACAAATAACATGAACATGATTCTTTTTGTAAACAAAGAGAATAATTAGACTTGCATTGGTTGTAACCAACTTGAACAAAACTATTAGATAGCTTAGTAAACCAATTCCTAGAGCTTGCTTAAATCTATATAACGACTTCTTTAACTTACATGCATTGCCAATGCTCTCCCCCTCAATGAGAACCAATGAGGAACCTCTATATAAACATCTTCCTCCAAATGACTATGCAAAAAAAATTGGTGACATCAAGTTAATGAAGGTTCTTGTTCAACTTGGCAACTAAAGCAAGAAAAGTTCTAAGAGTTGTGCAAATGTTTCGTAATAATCTATTTCTTCCCTTTGACTGTAACTCTTGGTAACTAATCTGACTTTGTACTTGTCTATGGAACCATGTTCTTTTCGCTTTATCTTCCACACTCATTTACAACTTATAGCTTGTTTGTCCTTGGGGAGATCCACTATATCCCATGTTTTGTTTTTAATGAGGGCTTGAATTGCACTATCCATGGTAGCCACCCAATTAGGATTATTTTTGTCCTGGTTATAGGTGTTAGGCTTAAACTCACTATCAAGGGAGTTAATATTTATATTGTGATTATCTGAAACTTTTCCATAATTGACATACTTGTGCAAGGGGGTACTAGACTGGTGCTGTGATTAGCTCTCTACGGGTAGGTCATAGAAAGTCCTTGTACTTGCTAGTTGGTTTAATGGTTCTAAGAGGACTAACATTATCACCAGAAGCATTGGTTCTGATGTTGTCATCAGAAATTTGAGGTTGGGTGTTGACTTCATTTTGGGAAGTAGTATCCTCCTCCTCCAAATAAATGTTGCTATCAAGAGTAGAGTCATTGATATGAGTTCCTTTAATGACTTCAAGAGATTCATTGACAACATCCCCACTGTTATCAACAGACACAGGAAGACATCATCACAACATTCAATCTGATTATCTATGAAATGAAAAATATGTTCATGGAAAGAAACATTTCTATTTATGAAAAATTTCTTCTCTTTGAGATTATATAAGTTACATTTGTTTTGTTCTAATGGATACCTAAAAAAGCAGACGTGATAGCCCTATCATCCAATTTATGCTTGGGTTTAAAATTAATGGCACAGGCAAGACATCCAAAAACTCAAGAAAATGATAAATAGACTTTTGACCATAAAGCATATCGTAGGGAGTTTGATTTTGGAGTGTGGTGCTAGGTAGTCAATTTATGAGGAAAATTGTTGTTCTAATGTACTCCTTGAAGAAGTGTAAAGGGACTCTAGCTTATCTTCTTATAGCTCTAGCCGTATCTAGGTTGTATTTTTGCTTTCTTTCCACAACAGAATCTTGTTATAGAGTATAGGGGCAATTTTAGGTATGCCTTCATTGAAAAACATACTTTTAACATTTCTATTCATAAACTCAATTTCATTGTCTATTTAAAAAGCTTTAATGCAGGTTTTGAACTGGTTCTTAACATACAAGATAAAGTTTTTCAAACATTCAAAATCATCATTCGTATGTTTCAAGAAATATAACCAAATGAATTTGGAAAAATCATCAATAAAGGTAAGGAAATAAGTAAAACCAAAAATAGATTTAACATTAAATTCATCCCAAGCATCAACATGTAAGAGATAGAAGCACTAAGCAAATACCACTGGCATAAAAAGGAAGTCTGGTTTGCTTTGCCAGCTTGCAAGATTCACAAATATTTAAAGTTTTAGAGCTAGCTTAAAAATTTAAAGCTTCATTCAAAAAATTATTATTAGCCAATGATAGTTGGCCAAATCTTCTGTGCCAATGTTCTAAACTGTTCATACTGATATGGTGGGCTTGTGAAGAGGTATTAGCAAAATATTCTGGATGCAAAATATATAAGTCACCCTCTTGTCTAGTAGCTCCAATCATCTTCTGGCTTGATAGGCCTTGAAATATGCAATGATCAAAAAAGAATGTGATACTACAATTTAAATTTCTATTACAGACAAAAATTGATGTTGAAACTAGGAATATGTAAAACATCTCTAATAGTGATTTGATCATTTAATCTTATTTGTCCAGAACAAGCAACTAAAATATTCTAATGATCATGTAGTTTAATAGAAGTATTACTAAAAATTTTTCCAACAGAATTAAACAAATTTTCATTATAGCTTGTGTAGTCAATTGCTCTACTATCAATAAGATTTCTTAGAGTAGACATGCAAAAGGACTTTCCTTCCATATTAATAGTAGTGCATTCAATTGACTTGTGATCATCAAGGAAGGCAACAAGCATATTCAATTGCACAGCAATCCGAGACTCTTGGATTTTTCCATTTTTTCTTAGTTTGTCTCTTCACTTAGATATGTTATGTTCTGCTTTTTGTGGTGGAGTTTTGGCTTAGTCCCCTTCACTTTTGTGTCTTCTTTCATTTTGGGTCCCCACTTGATAAATAGATCAAGGATTTCTTTTTTTAAAAAATCTTATTGAATTGCTCATCAATTAACTCAACTACGTTCCTTCTAATTTTTCTTGAGATTCACTAACACAAACATTGTCACTTTTGCTATTCTTAGTGCTATTTAATCATTTTCTGTACAATTTATATCCACGAGGGAAATAACATATTTCCTTGGAGTATTTTGATTTTTTTACAGTAAGTACATAGATTTTTCCCTTTTCTCAAAATTCTTGTTTTTTCCATAACAATTTTTCCTTTGTTGATGTTGAGCACCATAAGTTCAATGTTGTTACCATCCATGATCTTTCTCTTTCGTTGTACAATAAGATGAAATAGGTACTAGTTATAACAAGTAGGGGTTTTGTGACAAGAATCTGTGTAACATATGGTATTAAATAAAAAACATGAAAATAAAATTTTTATTTTATTTTTACTGTTGATATCTACATTATTTACTCTTCTATTATCAAATTCGATTAAAAATCTGACAAAAAAGAGTCAAATTTGCAACCCCTGTCACATTGCATCTCACTATTGACACCCAAATCTCCGTCTGAGACTGGACGCCAAACACCTGTCATGCCACTTCCATAGCCAGTAGCTCTGGCTGCAGGGTTTATGTGGTACTCGACCACTCATTGATGACCATTCTACCGTGACACACAGCCAGGCTCCGTCATGTCCCTGCTGTGAGGATCACTGCTACCTCTATCCCTTTCTTTCCCTACAGTCTCCACTCCTCCCTGTCATATCATTCACCAACTGGTGAAGGAGATGCAGCATGTTGCTTCCCTTGCCTATGAAATTTCCACCTTTTTTGTAATTTCTTTTCCTAAAGTTGTCCTTTTTGTAGGTTTTCTGTCTTTGGAGGAGATTGATGAAGGGGAATATGGGATTGTGCGTGAAGACTGTGTCGATCAGATTGCACAATCAAAGAAAAAGAAGGAAGCGAAGGACTGTGTGAATTTTGAGGAAGATGGGTTGTGCGTTAAAGAGATGGATGAGGAAGACAAGAAAAAGATTGCCAAGAGGAAGAAGCCAAAGAAGAAGAAGAAGAAGAAGAAGAAGAAAGAGAAGAATAAGAGTAATGAAGCACTGAAGAAGGAAGGGCCAGAATTGGAGGACAATGAATGCAATGAAGAAGTGCAATTGGACTGTATTGGTGGAAGCGACAAAGGTTAGTTTTTTGTCATATATATCATATACAGATGTAGGAGCCCAGATGCATTTGCACACTGGATACAACAGGTTTTTTCTTTTGATTTTCTTTTAAATCAACCTTTCCATTATTGAAATTCATATACTGTTTTGTTTCAGGTTTTACATCATTTTCATATCTCCAATTGTTATTATTAATTTATTTAGTATTTTTTGTTGTTTATACATCAATCCTTGTTGTTTTGTGTTATTAGTCAGAGAAATTGTTTTATTTGTTATCATTAATTTTTGTATTATGCATGTACTATGAAAATAATATTTATTATTTTTTATTTGGTGTACGGTTATCTGTTATCTAGGTGACCAAGCACCCAAACATATCTCTTGGGTCTGGTGACTATTATTATTGCCTGGACATGCAACCACCTTGACAAGTATGTTAATTCTAATTAGTTTTATATCACTGTGAAAAATGATTTACATATATTATTTTGTATTACCAAATTATACTGTTATCAGAATCTATTTTTATTATTAACTGATGACCTGCAAAAAAAACTTATGACTTATCACCATATATCAAAAAGTCTACTGTTGCATCAATTGGCAGTTGATGTCCATGGTATTTGTGTTACATTTTGCTTCAATTTGTATTTGGGTGGCATTTGGCTGGGAACTGGGCATATAAGAGAATTATACATTTTATTATTTTGCTTTGATCGAGGATCCAGAAAACAACAATGATGGGATTACGAATGAAGATGAGATGGCCCCGGATGATAGTGAATTCTATGCATGGAATGTTTTAAGGCTACACCCTCTGCTTATGAAGTCAATACGTGGGCTTGGATTTAAAGAGCCAACTCCAATACAGAAAGCTTGTATTCCAGTTGCGGCTCATCAGGGGAAGGTGGTTATTTGCTATTTTTTTAGTTCTGCTGCACGTTTAGAAAAGAAAAGAAATTTGATGTTTGATGATTGTTCTCGGTAGGATGTAATTGGAGCTGCAGAGACTGGTTCTGGAAAAACACTTGCTTTTGGCCTTCCTATATTACAGCGTCTCCTTGAGGAACGTGAAAAGGCTTCTAGGTTGCTGGAAAATGGGAAGGCAGGTGTGAACATCCATCAAGGAAGCCCTTTCAGGGCCCTTATTGTCACTCCAACTAGAGAGCTTGCATTGCAGGTACATAGTTTTGTTTTTATTTTGAAGGCTGATAAAAGAAATTGGATTTATGTTAGCAGTACTTTCATGGAGTATCATCCATTTAGACTACCACATGTAGTATTGATTCAATGAAATGATACTTAAGGACAACTATTATTACTATGTTTGTGCTTGTCAGACATTTTTTTATTTAGATAATGATGTTTGTGACAGGTTTCTGATCATATAAAAGAAGTCGCTAAGGTCACTAGAATTCAAGTTGTTGCTATAGTTGGTGGCATATCTACAGAGAAGCAGGAGAGGCTTTTGAAACGGAGGCCTGAGATTATTGTTGGAACTCCAGGAAGATTATGGGAGCTGATGTCAGGGGGTGAAAAACATCTTGTTGAGGTTGTTTTTGTTATTCTTATTGGATTGGATTTGTGGCATTCTTCTTAACATGCAGTTCTCTCAATATAATCTAAATGTTAAGTATTAGTGACTATTTGAGAATGAATTTGCTTAAATAGGGTTAAAAATGCACAGGATGCTAGTATATTGTCTCCATATTTTGGCTGGGGAGATTAAACAAAGCAATAAATAAAGAAGAAATCAACATGTATAACAAAAGAAAAAGTACAAGATTATGTGAATATGAAAATAAGATCAACAAGGATAACACAGACATGCACTTGACCTGTAGAGTCATGGAGCACCTGTAGATATATGCAAGGATGATTGTTTTGTTTCTTATCATGTCTCATTATTTGTCAAACTGGCTCATGTTCTCTCTTCTTTTCCTCTTATCTTGCAGCTGCAATACCTTTCATTCTTTGTTATGGATGAGGCAGATCGAATGATAGAGACTGGCCATTTCCAAGAATTGCATTCTATTATTGACATGCTTCCAACAGATGCCGTCCATGCAACCTCTCATCCATCTGGAAATTGCCAGACAGTTCCAAATGTTCAGCTTAAGAAAAGACAAACTTGTGTTTTTTCTGCCACAGTAGCACTCTCTGATAGTTTTCGTAAAAAGCTCAAGCATAGGGCTTTTAAGCCAAAGTCAGGTACAACTGATGGGCTAAGCTCTATAGAGGCACTTTCTGAAAGGGCAGGCATAAAGGCCAATGTTGTGATCGTGGACTTGACAAAGGCTTCAATTGTAGCTGAGAAACTTCAAGAGTCCTTCATTGAGTATGATAATTTCTATATTTTTGTAATCTGTATTTCTTTTCTTTTATAGTTGTATCAAGTTTATTCCTGTTTCACTTAGTTGCCTTAACTTTTTAATAGAATGCAGCATTTATAAGGGCAGTCAGATCACATGTTTCTTTATCTAAAGTGCAGTTTTTATAAGGGCTAGCATTCATAGGCTTTGTTTACAAATATTACTCTCTGCTTTTGAAAGTACTCTTAATTTCCATCATTACCTTCACATTCCCCAATCTACTCTTCTCATTATTTTGTCATCATGTCTTCTATCACATCAACATTTATATATTTAAAAAAATATTCTTTTACAATTAAATTAAATTAATCAAACATATACTAACACAAGTTAAATTTTCCCTACAATATTTACATTGAAATTTAAATTCTGGAACTTCCATCAACGCCAACCGGAACTTCTATCCTAGCCAACCGGAATTTTTGTTATGGCCAATCCGAACTTCCGTCCTGGCCACTCGTGAACACCCTAATATTAACACCCTAATTTTTTTTTGTGAGAAATCACGTGACTGTGAAAGGGCGGAGAGAGAGGACCAGAGCGAGAATGCACGGGACTTTGGAGAACATGTGAGGGGCAAAAAATCATTCACGGGAGGAGTGGCGAAAAAACGATTTTCTCCACTTTGGGAGTACTAGAGTGGGGAAACTGAACACACCCATAGTAAATTAAATTCTGACCGAAAATATGATTATACACTAGGAGAGAATTCAATCATTTACTTTTAAAATTTGTATAGTTTATCATCCATGTGGATTATAGATAAAGGAAAGTATGTTGGTGTTGTAGGAAAGTGGGCATTTTCTTTCAGGTACTTAGACAGGTTGCACTGATCTCTAACTTGACCGATAAATGTAATCAACATAGACGTGGGATTGTAACAATTTTCATTTTCATCTGATGATGTATAGTTCCACAGGTTAGAAATGATGTAAGTATACTTGTAATGATCTTATGTTATTAGAAATGCTATCACTTTTGTTAATATGCTTTTATTGGCAGCCTAATGAGTAAAAGTTGGAATATTTATTGCGTACCCTTTTTCTTCTAACTTTCTGTCAATGCCATCAAAAAGTTAAAGATGTACTTGTATTCAGGTGCACAGAAGAAAATAAGGAAGCATATCTCAATTATATTTTGTGTTTATGGGCATGGTTGAACAATAGTGTTTTGCACATCAATCGCAGTTCTACACTCCTTTGCATTTCTCTTGTAGGGCTATCACAAGTGTTAACATGCTTGTATTGGTAGCCTAATGAATAAAAATTGGAATATTTATTGAGTACCCTTTTCTTTTCATTTTCTTTCAATATCATCAAAAAAGCTAAAATATACTTATATTCAGGTGCACAGAAGAAAATAAGGAAGCATATCTCTATTATATTTTATGTGTTCATGGACATGGTCGAACAATAGTATTTTGCACATCAATTGCAGCTCTACGTCGCATTGCATCTCTCTTGCGTATCCTTGGGGTCAGTGTTTGGACTCTTCATGCTCAAATGCAACAAAGAGCACGCCTTAAGGTGAGAATTCTGGATAGAGTATATGATGATGCCTTAGACTCTAGTTTACTCTCGAGTTACCATACAACAACCATCACTACCTTAATCTATTATGTCATGGTTTACTTGAAGTTTCTTAGTTAAGCATATTTAAAGTAATATGTACTTCAGCATGGGAGATGATCCATTGCAGTTCGTTGATGTGGATCATCCTTGTGGCCCCTTCACATACATTAGAGCATCCACCATTATTGGTTTTTAATAAATTCTTACAATCAGGTAAATAAACTTCGGAATAAAATGACTTCTTATGTTAAAAATATTGCTAGGGAAATTTTAGATGGGTATTGTGGGATTGCTTCAGTAGGTAAAGAAAATTGGTAATAGAATAATGATGTTCAAAAGATTATAAAAGAAAATAAAGAATGCTATAAAATCTATCATAAATGTTGAAATGAGAATAATTTAGAGAAGTTTAAGCTAGTTAGAACACAAAATAGGGAGCAAATGAAATATATAAATTAACAAGGCTATAAAAAAAAATCTAGATATTTAAGTCCAGTTTATCAAAGATGAGGATGATAGAGTTTTAGTAAAAGAAAATGAAACAAACAATAGATGACGTAGGTATTTTAAATTTTTTTTGATGAATTTATTATAAAAAAACTTACATGCAAACTTTTGGTAGTGATACAAATAATATAAGACTATTAATAGTTTGGAGGTTGAAGTCCTTAAGAAAATGGAACATGGGAAAACTATTGGAGTAGTTGGTATTCTTGTTGAAGTGTGGAAGTGTATGGGTGAAATTTGAATTAAGTGGTTAACTAAGCTTTTTAATATCATTTTGAAGACAAAGAAGATGTCAAATGAATGGAGAAAGAGTTTTTTAATACTAATATTTGAGAACAAGGGAAACATACAAAATTGTAATAATTATTGTGGTGTTAAGTTATTAAATTCAACTATGGAATTAAGCAAAATCTAAGATATGTAATTAAAATAATTGGAAATCAATTTTGGGTTTATGTTGGGTGGGTAAGAGCATCTATGAGTATTGTTTTTTAATTAATTGTCATAGTAAGGTAAATAAAAATAACTTCTCATATTAAAAATATTGCTAGGGAAAATTTTAGATGAATATTGTGGGATTGCTTCAGTAGATAAGGAAAGTTGGTAATAGAATGAAGATGTGCAAAAGATGATAAAAAAATAAAGAATGCTATAAAACCTATCATAAATGTAGAAATGAAAAAATTTAGAGAAATATAAGTTAGAAAAAAGGAATGCTAAGAGAATAGTTAGCAAAGCTAAAAATAAGACTAAGGAATTATATGATAATTTGAATAAAAAAGGAGAAAATAAAATATATAAATTTGCAAAGACTAGAGAAAGAAAATCTCGAAATTTAAGTCAAGTGTATTAAAAATGAGGATGATAGAGTTTTAGTTAAAGAAAATGAAACAGAAGATGGTGTAGGTATTTTAATAAATTTTTTGATGAATTTATTATAGAAAACTCTTACATGCAAAATTTAGGTAATAATATAAATGATATAAGCTATTAATAGTTTGGAGGTAGAAGTCATTAAGAAAATGTAACATGGGAAAACTATCAAAGCATATGGTATTCTTATTGAAGTGTGAAAGTGTATGGGTGAAGTTGAGATTAAGTGATTATCTAAGCTTTTTAATATAATTTTGAAGACAAAAAAAGATGTCAAATGAATGGAGAAAGAGTTTTTTAATACCTATTTACAAGAATAAGGGAGACATATAAAATTGCTATAATTGTCATGGTTTTAAGTTAATAAGCCAAAGTATGAAATTATGATAAAGGGTAATTGAGTAAGTGCAAAGATCTGTAATTAAAATCGTAGAAAGTCAATTTCGGTTTATGTTGTGTAGGTCAACAATGATTGTTATTCATTTACTTAGACAACTAATAGAAAATTTAGAGTTTGTGAAAAAAGGAACTCCTGAAGTTTTTTATTGCTTTAGAAAAGGTTTATGATAAAGCACCTGAAAACCCATTATGATGGGTTTTAGAAAGAAAATGAGCATTCATAGGATATATTGATATTATAAAACATATGCATAAAAGAGCAGTTATTAGTATTAAAATTATAGGAAAAACTAAGGAATTTCCAATAAACATAAGTTTACTAAGGGAAAGGATTTTGATAGAGTACATCAAACATTAAATATATGGAATGTAGGTTCAACAAAAATTAGAATAATGATGTAAGTATATACATGGATTGTAATAAGATTCATAAAAGTATGGCTTTTAAATACTTATGATCTATAATAAGTTATAGTGAAATTTTCAAAGATGTTATTCATGTGATTAAAGTAAGATGGATGAAGTGAAGAAATGTTTATAGTTTTTTATGTGATAGAAGGATACCTTTAAAATTAAAAAGAATATCCTATAAAGCTATCAATTGCCCAACTATACTTTATGACTTGGAATGTTAGGTTGTAAAGCATGAGCATATGCAAAACGATAGTGTCTCTAAGATCTTTATACTTAGATGAATGAGTAATGATACTATAAAGGATAAACTAAATTTTTTTTATCAAAAAAAAAGTAGGAATTAGTATTATTGAAGATATAAGATAAAATAAAAGAAAATCAGCTTCGGTGGTTTGGTGATATCTTTAGGAGATTAAGGGATGTAATTGTTAGAAAAGGAGAATTATTTGGTAAAGAAGAAATTAAAAGTTGTAGAGGTAAACACAAAACTGCTGATTAAGAAATGCAAGAAAAAAAAATTAAATTTATGTAATTTAATTGATGATTTGCCTAATAACAAAAATACATGGAAAGGATCCATGCAATCTACCCCATGTAGTGTAATTATGGTTCGGATTGTTATTGTTGTCTTTATAGCTATTTATGCAGCATGATTGCTGGGATAATTTCCAATTCAAGCAGATTTTTGTTTTAACGTTCTTGTTATTGTAATTCTAAGGTTTGAGAATTGTCTGGCTACTTGGTAGTTTTAGTCCATTATCTTCACTTGTTATTGTTCTTCCAACGTTCTAATAAGTTGTAACACATGAATTAAATGAAAAATTAACTTCAATTGGTTTGATGCCTTTCTTTAAACTAGCTTCAAGCTTCAGCAAGTGGTTTCTAGATAGTTTACAGTTACAGGATGAAGGTAATCAGTGGGTGGGTGTTTTTTTTTGTGTGTGTTCGGGGGAGCTCTCTAATGATCTAGATTCTAGAGTTTGGCTTTATACAAATAGAAATTCTCTTTATTATTGATGATGATTAGGTCGTTCAATTTTTGAGCATTATTGCTTTTTGTCTATTTTGGGACATGATAAAAATGGTATTTGAGTGGTCCCTACAAGAATTTCACAAATTTAGCAAATGATCCAGATTTCTTCCACCAAATAAGCAATTATTTTATATAAAAAAGAAGCAGAATTATTCTGGAGGGACAATTTATATTACGTTGTCTTCAAAGTGTGATATTCATGAGATGTTGGTTCATAACATAATTTATATTAATCTGTAGGTAAAAATATTGTATGTTAAGTTTTTCAAAATGTTTATGTTATGATGCTTCGTTTAGAACACTCATTTTTGAATGTATAATGTTCTTTGGTTAGGCAATTGATCGTTTTCGTGGAAATGAACATGGTATACTTGTTGCTACTGATGTTGCTTCAAGAGGTCTTGATATACCTGGTGTTCGAACTGTTGTGCACTTTCAACTGCCACATTCAACAGAAGTATGTTATGAGTAGTTTATTGATATAAGGTAATGGCGTACATTTCTAACTAGGTTTTTTCCTTTTAGGTTTATATTCACAGAAGTGGAAGAACAGCCCGGGCGTCTGCTGATGGGTGCTGCATTGTGTTAATTTCTCCAAGTGATAGGGCAAAGTTTTTCTTTTTGTGCAAGTCTTTGTCTAAGGTACTTAAAATTTCTGAGTTTCAAATATAATGATTATATTTTTCTGCAAGCATTACTTCTCTAAACTCCAGGGATTATTGCATTTTTAGTTGTAAGTATGTGAAACATAAGTAGCATGTGCATCCATTTGACAACAAATGTTATGTGAATGGTAGCTTGCAGCTTTCTACTGGAACCATGAAATTGACTGAGATGATCCTACATACATGTAATCAACATGGTCATTGGATGGAATACAGGTGCATATGCACTGCCATTGTCCATCAAGGATATTTATATATAAAGCAGATAAATTATTGAAAATGGTCATTATGTATAAACTTTGTTTGTTGTAATGTCAATTTCATTCTGAAGTCTGTGTATGATTTTGTGACTAGGGAAGAAAATCAAGTGATTAAGTTTTGATTAGTGAAAAAATACATTATGTATATAGTGGGCTAGATGTTGGGTAATTGGATATCCATTTACCCACTTACACAAGAACATAAATTTATCACACTCCCCCTAAAGTTGGTTCACAAATATTTATCATACCCAACTTGTTACGTAGAGATTCAAAATCATTAATACCCAATCCCTTGGTGAAGATAACAACTAGTTGCTTCGTCGAATAGGTGTATGGTGTAAAAACCAAGATTGAAAAACTGACTTGGATTGGTGATATTTCGCTGATCCAACTCGGTTTTTCATGATGTGGATGTTGAAACCCTAGGTATTATTGAAGATGCCTTAGATTGAATGATTCGTCATTTGGAATCGGCATTGGATTGATGAATCGTTCAATCCAGTGAAGTTTTAGGTTGGTCAAAAGTCGGATTGATTTATTTGTTGAAAGGATTGATCAATCTAGTGATGGATTCTCTTGTTACTGCCTGTAGTCCTACTTTACTTTTGTCACAGCCTCTGTTGATCGCCAAAGTGTTTGTTGACTAAAAATTTGATTGAAAGTTGCTCCCATTGTTGCCATTCAAGAGAACCCATTAGGGTTTTTAGAGGAAGAGGGAGGATGGTTGGGAGGAAGACGAAGGTGAGGGTGACCAGTGCATGAGACTAATGAGAGGAAAAGAAAGAAAAATAGGAAAAGAAAAAAAAAGAAAGAGAAAGAAAAGGCAAAAAATGAAAGAAAGTGAGAAAAGAGAAAGAAAAAGAAAAAAGGAAATAGAGGAGAGAGAAAATAAAAATATTACATGAAAATTATGTTTAA
Source organism: Amphibolis antarctica (assembly GCA_024699675.1). Classification (NCBI taxonomy): domain Eukaryota; kingdom Viridiplantae; phylum Streptophyta; class Magnoliopsida; order Alismatales; family Cymodoceaceae; genus Amphibolis; species Amphibolis antarctica. The sequence goes on along the minus strand of JAMKPZ010000861.1, from coordinate 51,085 downwards.
AAAATAGTAGAAGTATTAAAAAATTTCAAAAATTCTGATTGTTTAAAATTTTTTTTTATAAAAGATGTGTTTGCTTATGAATAAAAAATGGGGGGCTTATTAAAAAAAGAAAAAAAATTTAGAACAAGGAAATAAAAGCAAAGGAAAGAGAGAAGAAAAAAATGAAAAAAAATTATTACATTAAAATGGTTGAAGTTTTAAAAAATAAAAAATCTTGATATTATTTATTATTTTTAAAATTATGTTTGCTTATGAATAACATTCCTCTTCTACTTTATTCTTACAGACTTTATTTCCATTTTTTAATTAATTCATTTGAGTTTTTTAAAAATATATTAACTACATTATAGGAATAAATTTTTTTAATTTACTCAAAATCTTATACTTGATAAAAAATTTTAATTACGGAGATTATAGAAATTCTCTTGTACCATACATGGTCTTGTTAATTTATGTTCTATGTATGAATTATAACTTGAATTCTATGGAAACGTAACTTGATTTCTATTAAAATATAATTTAAAATCTATTGAACTACAATTTAGATTATAGTCAACTATAACTTAAATTTTATTGAAATGTAACTTGAATTTTAAATCATTTGTAATATGAGTTTTTTTTCTATCATTTTTATATAATTTAAAGTTTTTCTCATACATTTGATTGCTATATTCTTCTCTAATTGATATTTTATCGATGATAATTATCTAAAAAAATTATCTAGATGTTTTTATATGCTTACCATAGCTTATTTTATCTTATCCTTAAGTTTGAAGTTGAAAATTAAAATTTTTAGGTCATTTTCACAAAAATATTGTTTCCATTGATATGATCCTCAATATTCGATATGTTTCCTTTTTCTAGAGGATCAATCCTCAATACGATATATTTGAAACTTTGGTAAAAACTAAATCCATACGATATTTTGAATATAATCTTGATATACTTAGTATGCTCTTGAAAGGTTGGATTATTAACTATGAAAATGACTGCTTAATTGTCATAACGCATGGACATTGGTATTTGAATGGCCAAACTGAGTTTACCAAGTAATGATTTCAGTCAAATCATCTCATATGCTGTTTAAGTCATAGATCTATACTTAGCTTCAGTATTGGACCTGAAAACTACATTTTGGTTTTTGGTTCACCTAGTAACCAAATTTCTGCGAACACAAGTACAGAAACATGAGGTGAATTTCTTGTCTCCTTTATCAGCAACATATCTTGAATTTGAGTAAGCCTTAATCATTAAATGATCACATTTCTCATCTACAATCCCTTTAAAAGTATTTTTAAAGTAGCTAGGTACTTGTTGTGAACCTCTCTAATGCACCTTTCTCAGTTCTTGTATAAATTGGTTGAGTAACTTAATGACGTGTACAATGCCTGTCCTAATAACTGTAAGGAGATTAATTTTTCAATTAATATTCTATATTTTCCTGTGTTTTCCAACTTCTTATATGTACTCTTCCAGAAGAGAGGATTAGATTTGCAACTTAAGAGACTTGTCTCTTACAATAAGTCAAAAGTACACTTTCTTTGGGAGAAAACTATTTTCCTTTTCGAGTAAGCAAATTCATGCCTTACTTATAACCTACAGCTACCCATGCCTTACTTATACCTAAAGTGAAAGGCAAGGTGATGGTGGCAGAGAAGTCAATAGTTTGTAATTGCAATAGGCACTTGTAATCTTCTTTCTTTGGGGATGATGACAACTAAAAAGCTACTAGGGGTAGCAGTAGTAGTGATGGAGTTAGCAAAATCACTAGGTGTTTCTGTAGCTACTATGCCTAAGCTGGTCATCTAAATTTCTCCCTGTAGCCATCAGATGTTGGCATGGTAAGCAGCCCTTATCATCTCGCCTTGGCCACTCTAGTTGCTGTCACCTTTGGGAGTTTTTCCACGCTTGGAGTAGCAACCATTATAGAATGTTCTCCACTTGAGCTATGATTGGAAATGCACAAGACCAGTGCAAAAGCTTTTGAAAGGTTAGGAAGAGAGTTTCCCACCTAGGATCTTTTTCCTAACTTTGGAGGCAAGTTCGAGAGTCAACCTGGACAATTAGGTGGCAACAAGGTCATCTTAATATTTTTTCATGGTAACATCATCCGAAGTAATGAGCTGGTATATCTCTAATTCTTCAAAAATCAAGCATAAAGTCACAAGTGCTCCTGAATCAACTGATCACCTATACATAAAGAGGTCTGCTCATAAATGTCATATATACATGTGATTTTTTTCTTAACTATACATTTCCTTGATGGTATCCCAAATTTTATTGGCTGGGTGTAACATCATAATACCATGTGCAACATTGTGTTCCATACCATCTTCTAACTAGGTGGCCATTGTTACATCATCAACATACCATTGTCATAACTGTTGTCTTTGACGTCTGCAGGTGGTTGAGTGAGATGTTTAACTTTTTGAGTTTTTGTTGAGTAGCAATGGAGATCTAAAAATTCTGGTACCAAAGGAGATAGTTATAGTGATCGAGTTCCTTAGATGTGTCAGTAGGATGCTTAACAACCGACTCTTTTTCAGCCACATATTTGAATGTTATATGGGTCCATCTGGATGAGTGTAGTGGAAAAGGGTTGACAAACAGGAATACAGAGGCATCTCACTAAAGGAAAAATAGATGTGGAGCAGAGCGACACCTTCAGGAAAGTTGTCCATGTTGGGTACAACCCAAACTGAGCTGTACAGGGGGGAGTAAACCACTAATAAAATCATTTGGTGGTAGTGAGGAGTGTAGGTGACCAACTAGGTCAGGGTGGAGCTTCGAGGAACAACCCAAGAAAAGGGTTGCAGCAGAAGAAATGGCCGTTGAAGAGGTTGTACACACTGTCTATGCTATGTCCCTCATGAAGGCTATGGCAATGGGTGAATTGGTGGGGTTGGTGGAGGGCAGACGAGTGAAATGGCAGGTGGAAGATTGTCAATAGAGAGCAACAAAGGGTGGTAGGATTGATGTAGATTTATGGTACCTTGGACCCTGATACAATTTGATTAGGGCAGAAAATCTATTCAGCCTTCATAACTGAAAACAACATTATCTGTGTGTGTGTGGGTGGGTGGGTGAATGGATCTAGGATAACCTGATATCCATTTATTACCCACTTACACAAGAACATGTATTTATCACAGATACCATGCATCTTTTTGATTTCATAAAAGTGGTAGTCACTCTACTCTTTCTTTCAAAATACAAAAGCTCATAATAGGGAAATTTGTTGTGTATTCTTTTGTTATTTATAACAAACTAAATGATGGGGAAGATGGAATGGCTCTTATTCTTTCTGTATTGCAGGAAAACCTTCTGAAATTTCCTCTAAATGAGTCTTACTTGCCTGAGATATTGAAGCGTATGTCTTTGGCACGTCAAATTGATAAACTCTCCCGAAAGAATTCTCAGGTAAAAACCCATAGGAACTATCTATATCAAAGGTTTTATGGATTCCATTTGTTGATATTTACTTAATTAACTAGTCCTTATAGTGTCTTTTTAGTTGTTGGACAAGTTATTCTTGGTATTTTGTTTAAATTACAATGAAAATTAAGCCATTTAAGCTATAGATGATTTGCAACAAAAAGTTATTGTATGGGACAATAATGTGTATTATCACTTGATGCTTGACATAATAATGGACAGTGGTGATGATGTGATTCTATTACTAAGAACCATCATGAAGAGACTACCTGAAATTGGTCTAACCTTCTATTGAGCTTTTGATGTTTGGTAAAATGGATTTTTTTCCTGCATCAAGATATAAATGCATGGTAATGTGATTGAGCTAACAGAAAAGGCATGGCTTTGAGGAGCTGAGAGTATTGGGTATATGGCATGTCACAATCATGAAGTGGGAACTGGCAATACAACAATCAATTAATTTCTTAATTTCATTATTTGGAGTTGGGCCACATGAATTTTTTCCTTTCATTTATTTCTATCTATCACTAAATTGTCTGATAAATTTTATAATTTATTTTTTTTCACTATTTCCAATCAAGTATTATTGAGTCTTCCTTTGCATCTTTTAGTTTCAATTATATTAATTAATTTCCCTTTCCTTACAACTGTGTCTACAATCATAAAGTGGGATTATATTATATTTTAATAAGGCGTCACTCTCACTTGTTAAAAACCAAACAAAACTAGCTTTAGAGAAGAATTGGTTCAACCACCGAAAATTGTTGTATGGTTGAACCAAAAATGTTCCCCAAGTAATTGAACAAATGATTTAGATTTTAGAACGTTACTTACTATTGCAGATTATGGATGCCCTCATGATGCTGTTGCCCCTTGTAGTTTCTTTGTTCTGTGACTATAATCATAGTATCATTTTGCAGTTGTAGCTGGCTGGTTTTTGATAATTCAAATTCTTTCGTGATGGTGTGTGGAGGATTTTCTTGATGTACTTGATACCCATCTTAAAAAAATTTAGCTAGAAATAGGGAGTTTCAAGAGCTGGCATTTCTGAAAACATAAAATGAGGGATTTTCTACATTATTTTATTATTCTAATTTATCAATATTGAAATTTGGGATTATTTTGTGTGGGAAATAGATTGTGTAATATACTCAAGGCACTACAACATGAGAAATATGAATAGGTGTTGCTGCTGTTGCATTGTACCAAAACCAAATTTTTGTTAAATGACATTTGCATAACATGGTCTGAGACAACTCTTTCTCTCTCAATGTTACCCAGGCTTCTGTAGCTACTCACTTTTCTGTTAAATTTAAGTACTTTTGATTTCGCTTCTGAATCCAGTGTCATTCATTTTTGGTTTTAACCATTTTATGTTGTGACCATTTTTCTACCTTTTCATTTTCAAAAAATTTGAAATCTTTGTCAACATTCATTTGTTTCAGGATAATTTGAAGAAGAACTGGTTTGAACGAAATGCTGAATCTATGGAATTGTTGATTGACGAATCAGATAGTGAGGAAGAAGTTGTAAAGAGCCATAGACAGAAGAAAATTGACTCCCTTCAGTTACAGAAGCTACAGCAGGTGTTTTTCTTGATTCAAATGCAGGCAGCTCATGCATGACATAGCATTTTGTCTAAAGACTTGAAATTTGAACCGATCAAATTGACCAATATGCTACATACATATGTTATACTAGTTAAATATTTTAATCGTATTAAATCAATTTATTTTTGCTGTGTTCGGTAAAAAAGATTTATGGAGTGATTTTTTAGTTATAATTATTGTAAAAGATCAGTAGATCTTTTTATTGTGGATCTTTTGTGGAGTGTACTGTAGGGATCTTTTTATATTCGGTAAATTACTGTAGGAATTTAATATTGTATAGTGAAAAGATTAGTAGATTTTCTTACCGAACAGAGCTTTTGACAAGTTGAACCATAAGTAAATACAGAATGGACACCAATGGTTCAACTGTGTTGAACCAGAGCTGCTTCCCAAGTGGTTGAGTCGTTGCTTCAATTTTGGTGGTTGAGATAACAGTCTCCAAGCCATCTAAAAGTTTGTGTTAGTTTCCAAGATTGTATTTTTAATTGTGTAAAAATTCAATAAGTTCTTTTTTTATTATTTGCTAGTATTTACTTTGTATCACATGTCAAGTCTGTGAGATCTTATTATCATGTCCTACTGATTGCAGGAGTTAAATGTGCATTTGGCAAAGCCCTTGCAGCCAAAACAATTTTCACATCGTTTCTTGGCTGGGGTATGTTTTAGTTGATGGGGTCTCGCCTTCTTTTATGTGGCAGTGGTTTTTGCATTTTTCTGTTAAATGCATAGGCCAGCAAAAATATGTTGATCAGATATCTCAAATATTTTCAGTGCATTTTTCAGTTGCTTTCATATGTCAGCAAAATATGTTGATTAGTTATGTCTACAGTTCTCTTCTACACGTCATTTATGAATCTGTTTATCTCAAACCACAACAGGCATGAAGACCATTTAGTTGAACCTGTACTTTTGTCTATTCCTGCTATATATAATGGATTTTGTGCTGGGAATAGCCTCATAAATTTTTTTTGTTTCTCTCTGTTTTTGATAGCTCTTAATAATCCGAGTGTGGCATTTCTTATAAACTATTTTTTATGCCCTGTTAACCTTCACTTACTACAGAATTTGTCCCGATGGTTTTTTATACTGAATTGGTTATTTCATGGTGCTGTTGTCAGGCTGGTGTTTCTCCATTATTGCAGCAGCAGTTGGAAGAGTTGTCGAAGAATAATAGAGATGCTGTAGCAAATGTGAAAAAGCCAAAGCTTATTGTAATCGGTCAAGATTGTGTTGAGCCACTCAAAGCACTCCGAGATTTTGGCCACGAGGTATGTGTGTTTGACATATATTTGACAATGACATACAAGTTCTGCTTTGGCTCTTTTGGTCTCTAGTTAAGTATAACGATTATACAAGTGATTCTCTGTTTGATTGGTTCACATATTTTTTGGTCAATTTGGGCAAACATCTCAAGGAATTTTTAGGCTGTGATTTGGTTCCTTTATACAATGGGTTTTAATTGTTTGACGCTCTCTGAAAACCCAATATGTGATTTACGATTTTCTTACATAAACCTGGTTGGGTTGCATTTCTTGTAGGTCTGTTTAAGTGCCGAAAAGAGAGCACAAACAAGGAAGCTTTTGGAGAATCGGAAAAGAAAACGGAAACTAGATAAGAAATGTAGTAGCAGTTATTTTTTGTTATTTTAAACCAGAGTTATGACTTGTGTTGGAATCAACTCTGACGATCTTGTGCAAAAAAAACTTTTGCAGCTGAACGTGAGCAAAGAAGAAAGAAGAAGAAAATGGCAGCAATTTAACTGAAAGGTGATACTTGTAGCGTTACGGTGGAAATGCTTTTTTGGTAAAATGTATGTTCCAATATTTTGATTGCTATTTTTCCTTTGCATTTCACGAATGCCTTCGCAATTGGGCATTCACAAAGCCTTTCTATTCATTCCGTACCTGTCTAATGTGCTGCATACTTTGTCTGCGCATACACTGAAAAGCTGAAAGGATGGAGAGCTGACTGATGTTGGGGAGTGGATGTTGCCAAGTGCTATGCTTGATTAGCCAAGTCAAATGTTAGCCTGCCATAAAAGCTGAAATGATCAAGAGCTGATCATGTAGAATGGATCTTTGTCGGATACTGTCGTGCGTCCTTGAAAAATGAGGCTCCGTTTCACATTTTGCTCGTCTTTTCGGCCTTTGCTTGTGTTGGCACTGTCAACGACATGTAAGTCCTTTGTCGCATCTTTACTGATTTTAGGCATTGTTATTTTCGTCTAATCATAAAATTTTTCCTGAAAAAATGCATGGTGGTTATGTTTATACTTATAACCACCTGAATTTATCATTCTTAAATTATATAGTTAAAAAGTAGTATGTAATATAGAAATATATATATATAAATATCCTTTGGTTGACCCATGGTTATATGACTACTGAATTATTTCTTAGCTATTCTGTCGTTGATTATTGGTTTGGATAAGGGATTTGCAAGTTTTCCTAAATGCTGTCTCCGAATTTATTTCAACTGGAAGAGATTTAGTTTTGATGACTTGTTTCATTTACATGTAATTGGTGCAACTGTGTTGTTCCCACAGAATTTCGAATTCCATCATTTTTTCTTTAACATGTATTGAATCTATTCGAGTTGAATTAATGTTGCTCCATTTTCTTTTAGATTCCAGATACGCGTTGTTTTCATCCCAACATGTTAATTTGATTAATAATGTCGGAAGTGTTGATCGTTTGAATTTAAATGATAACCAAGGTCTTAAGAATCTAGATGAGTTAGTGACATTTTGCTGATTTGTCTTGGATTTTAGTTTTGGGAGTCATCCCATGTTTTTTAGAAAATACATGTCGAACCTTATCGAATTCTGGATCGACGAGTTATCGTTCGGTCAGTGTTCGGTTCAAGCTTCGGCAAGGCGGTCAACTTCCTTCATTTGAAGCCTCATTCGTCGATCGTCCGAGACCGACGAGAGTGGTTTCATCGTTGTCAGTTGAGCCGCACATGGCCGTTTTTAAGTGAACTTTTATTTTAGCTTACTTCAATTACAATGTATACTGATATACATTAAACCATAACCTAACCACACTCCAATTACTTTTGAAAATAACAAAAAATATGAAAAATAGTGAACATTTTGATTTATTGTTTTTCATCGTTATTTTTAAGAGCACAAATCTTTCACTAGTAATACTTATAAAAACTTACTTTATAAATGTTCAGTCTAACAATAAAGAATGTATCATCTCTTCTTTTTTTCTTAAACTTTTATGTCTTTCTCTTTAATTTTAAATTAGAATATCAAATTATTTTAATTTAGTAGGAAGAAAAAATTAAAAAAAATAATTTAAATTTGAATACTCTATAAAATTAATATTTTATAGATACCATTAGATTAAAATCCTTATTAAAATGTATTAAATTGTAACTGATGCGTCGTTTGAGGTAGCTTTTATAACGTAACCATCCAATCGAAGAAGGCTATGCGCACCAATACTTTCGTCCCCTCGACTGAAGGCCTTCTCGTTCAACAATCGAAGACTTAACCTCATGCGCTTCATTTTCTCATGAACATTTTCTTCACCATCCCCGTGCCTTATATAACAATGTATAAACCCATATTTAAAGAATTAGTCAGATTTTTTTATGATTTTTTTTCCATAAAAAATTATTATAATAAGATAATATATAAATGATCAAAATAATAGCACCATGATGACATTATCATTAAGGAAATTTTTAGTATTGCATTGGAAGACGCCGACGCAATTATTACATTGAGCATCATTTTGGGAGCCAACCATAGTAAACTTCAAACAAGGCCTAAGATTATATTAACCATAACTTACACTTTATCCAACTGTAACCTTACTTTTGAATACTTTGGTATTATGAGTTTTTTCATTTATCTGTAGATGATTTAAAGACTTTTCCAATATCTTTATCTAATTAATATTTTATGTATAATAATTGATTAAAAAAAATTATGTAGATATTTTTATATAATTATCATAACTTATTTTAACACATCCTTGAGTTTCAAATTGAGATTTGAAATTTTTTAACTATTTTCAGAGAGGCATTGTGTTTGCATCAGTACGATTTTCAATCTTTTTTCCAGAAGATCAATGCTTTGATGCTATGCTGGTATTTAAAACCTTCGTTGGAAAAACCTCCTTGCCAAAAGTCATTGTCTGTGCATAACCCAACCTAAGATGATGAATTGTGAATTCTAATTCTAGGACGCACACAAAAACAATGGTAAAACTCAGTTCTGATCGACGGGAATTGTGAAATCTAATTCCACAACATGCACAAAAACTGAGTTTTACTAAAATGGTAAAACCCAATCAATCATGAACGGGAAACGACCGAAATAAATGAAGAATGGGTTCACAATTAAGTCTACAACAATCCTGCAGCAGAGCAATCTCAATTAGCTAGGAGGGAGCTAAAATAGAGGGTTGTGAGTTGGCTTATCTTAATTGCTCATTCTGTTATGGGAACCAGAAGACGCTCTTTGCTCTATCATCCGAAAAAGTGAAGCTTCTTCATAACCTTTGCATAAGCAGGAGAAACAAGAGCAGGCCTTCTTAATCTCCTCTTCTGACTTTTGGACTGTAACAGCAACAACAATAAGATTATTCCAAATGATATAACTCAGATATGCTTGAAGAAGAAAAGTTACTCTCATATTTGAGAAACTCGAAAGATTTCAAGCCTGAAACAAAGGAGGCCAATCTCAAACTTACTCAAAATAGCTAAAATGATCAGAAAATAACTTGAGAATAGAAAGAAAGGTAGAGTTGTTCTAATTTCCATGACTTCAAGACGTGAACTACCTAATAAGGTACAATCTGATAATTATTCAAAAACTAGCAAATAGGTAACCTAGACACCAAATTGTGCTATGAATTCAACTATGTATTTTCTTTGTCAAATGTATGTTAGTGGTTAGTCGGAACTTATTATCCTAAGTCAGAACCTAGTAAGCAGCTATCCATACTACTTGGGTTCAACAAAAAAGAAAACCTAGTGAATGGGTCTTCCATTAACGTAAGATCTTGTTTATATTAAAATAGAGCAATATTAAAATATAGAGCACTACAACCATATGTACCTCTATAAATGGAGATATTGTTTATATTAAAATAGAGCAATATTGCCGCTGTGCCATTACTCATTATCTATTGTCTTAATACAATAATTTTACTGAATAGGATTTAAAAATTAGGAATCAATAAAATGCAACAAAAGCATTTCAATTTTGTTAATGTGTTCGATGTTTAGAGTACAGTGCATAGTCATGAAGGTGTCATGGTGCTTAGGCATTAGGTATTATTAAAAGATACATTCATTGTATCATTAACATATTTTTAAAAATAAAATTTTAAATACATGCAATAGTATTATTATATGCAATTACTAAAAGATACATTCATTGTAGACTAAGCTTAATAATAAAATGGTATAATATAAAAAAAGCTAGATTAAAATATAATTTGAAGTAATGTCTGAATATATAAATAAACAATAAGAAAATAGTGCATAGACTCTTACCACACCTAGATGACTAGACAGACACTTTGATAAATGGTAACTATGGTAAAATGCCTAAAAGTTTATTTTTTCCCTTTGGTTAGTATCATGAAATTTATCACAAAACAGAGCACATATTTTTCATACCTTATAAATGCTTGTATAGTCATATTAGATATTGAACACCAAGGGTTTTAAATTGCACTAATAGTCCATGAAACATGTATGTGTTGCTTGACATTTGTTTTTTTTTTTTTTTGGGTAACGGAAATGCTTGACACTTGTTAATGTGGACGGTTGAAGGTATGAGAGAAATCAGTATCAGGGCACAATATAGTTATTTTGACTTGGTAATCTGGTCATTCCATAATCTCCACAAGAACAACCAATTAACCATTAAGCAAATGAAAGAGACAAATAAACCGTGTTAATTCATTCACAAGGATTACCATCTTCTCTTTGTATGATACATTTGACTTAGAATCAATTATAAGAACTGAGATGGACAATTACATATGCACTAGTTGGAGCTTATTTTCAAGGCTAAGGCAGGCCAAATGACTTAATCCTTTTTAAGATGCCATATGACCAAATATAATTAAATATTCAAGAGAAAACCTAGACCATTTACCTGGGCTTTTCCTTGAAAGACAGCATGTAACTGTATATTGATGTTCATCCAAAAGAAAACAGGCAAGTACATGAACAAAGAAATTACATAGAAGAATTATGGTTAATGTCTTTGATAATAAAGAGTAGACATGCTAATGGCAAATTGCCTATTTCAGGAAGCTATCCATCAAACTAGAGATTCAATGTATTTTTTTGTAAAAATGGTATTAATTAACAACAAACTGAAAAATAGATCAAATCCAGTGGATATGAATTTGGTCAAGTTACCCATCTGTGGTGAAAATGACATAAACATGATGAAACGTATCAACTGACGGTTAGCTTTAACTTAAGTATGTTATAAGAATTAAGATACAATAGACAATGAAACACTTTAAAACCACATATTATGTACACACCCTCACTTGGCCACATGAAAAGTGTGAAATTCAGCAGGAATTTCATTAAAAGAATAAAATTTTATGAAAAAGAGAATAATTTACCATGTTTATGATTACATCACTAATAAAATTGAAGTTTGAGAAGCTTATAATAGAGTACGGAGAAACCTTTTATTGTAGGTATTGGAAAGAAAAGTACTTATACGATATATTGACATTATAAAAAATATGTATGAAGAGGAATTACTAGTGTTAAAACTATGTAAAAAGAAACTAAGGAATTTCTAATAGATAGATAAACATCAAAGGTCATTTTTATGTACATACCTGTTTGTCCTAAGATGAAATAATTAAGTAAATTTAAGGAGAAAATTCTTGGTGTATGTTATTTGTTGATGAAAAAGTTTTAACAGACAAAACTTAGGCAAGAATTAGTTCTAAATTAGAGTTATAGAAGATACTTTAGAGTCTAAAAGATTTAGATTGAATAAGTCAAAAACTAAATATTTGTCTAGGTTCAGCAAAAATAAGAATAATGATGAAAGCATACAATTAAAAGGCCATGAGATTCATAAAAGTAAGAATTTTAATTTTTAAGTACTTAAAAATTTATAATAAGTAGAAATAGAAATTATAAAGAATGTTATTCATATAATTAAAATAAGTTGGATGAAGTAGAGAAATACATTAAGTGTTATGTAATAAGAGGATACCCTTAAAATTAAATGTAAATTTCTTTAAAATTATTATTTACCATATTATACTTTATGATTCAGAATGTTGGACCATAAAGCATGATCATATGTAGAAAGTCAGTGTTGCAAAGATGCAAATGCTTAAATCGATGAGTGATAATGCTATAAGAGATAAGATAAAGGATTTTATTTAGAATAAAGTAGGAATGGTACCAATCGAAGATAAAATAAGAAAATATCGACTTAGGTGGTTTGGTTATATCCTTAAGAGACTAAAAGATGCACTAATTAATATGGAAGAATTAATTAGTATAGAAGAAACTAAAAAATTAGAGTAAGACACGAAATTGTGAGAAAAGATGTAAATTTATATAATTTAATTAAAGATTTGATTATAGATAGAAATATATAGAAGTAAAAGAGTGATATCGTCCACCCTAGATAGTGAGATGATACAAATTGTTGTTGTTGTTCTCGTCGTCGTTGTTGTAGTTGTATACTCTTAGTCAAGAATCGAGATCATACAGAAAGTCTAGAAGCTTAGCAAAGAATGATGAAAAACAAAACGAAATATGCACACTGCAGAACAGAAGGGAGAGAACCTTGGCATGGGCATTATGCGCGTTGCCTTCCTTCCACCGTCGAATCGTTCCATCATTCAGAGGCTTGAACCTGCGCTTATAAGATCTGGTCCAGCGAACCAACAGTCCAAAGATCAATAAAGAGCACAGCCCGAAAAATCAGAAATTTCCGAAAAGAAAATGAGCAAGATCACAACTGACGAGTATCCTTTGATCTTGTATTTCTTAATCTTAGACTTCACCGGCGTGTACGAAGCTGTCGCCCTCCTCTCCTTCGTCCTCCACCTGACGCCAATCTGAAGCCTCAAGTGTCACCATACCTAAACGACCCCAACATTTCATCCATTAAAAAAGGCAAACACCAGTCGACTCACCTGAAACCGTGGCAAGGGAGAGCAAGGAAGCAATCCGCAGGCCAGCAGATGCGTCGTGCCGGGAGACGTGAATCGGTAGTTAGAGGGGAAAAGGGCGGCGGTTAGCGAATGACGTGACAGAGAGGAGGAGTGGAGACTGCGGGGAAATGAAGGGAAAGACGTGGCGGCGACCCTCGCAGCAGGGAAATGGCGGAGCCTGGCTGCTTGTCGGAGTAGAATGGTCGGCATCGCAGCATAAACCCTGCGGCCAGAGCTGCCGGCGACGGAGGTGGCGTGGCCGGCGTCCGGCGGCGATTTGGGCGTCGACAGTGAGGTGGAATCAGGAGATTTTTATCGAATTTTTTAACAGCATTTGATAATTAAAAAAGTGAATATTATATTATATAAAAGGTAAAAATAAATTTTTGAAAAATATTTTTACAGGAAAAATCTATATATAATTAAATTCCAGTAAAAATAAAAAATAATTAAAATAAATATTTTTAAAAAATTCAAAACATTAAAAATATCAATAAGATATTTTCAATCTTACAGTTAAAGATAACATTATTTCTAATAAAGCGTCGTATGAAACAACTCTTTAACTTCGAAAAAAAGTAAAAAGTAATTTTTTTAATTTTTCTTTTCAAACAAAAGAAGTACTGCATTTTTAGGTATATTTATTAACACTTACTTTTAACTTTTAAAATAAATTAAATTTTTTTTTAGAACTATGTAAATAAATATATTATTTTTAATTAATACGGTAACTTCAAAATTCTAGTGTATTAACTTCAATATAGTTAATTTATCCATTAACAAAATTACTTGTCTACAACTTTTCGAAATAGAAGTTATTCCTTGAAGTTTTAAAGACATAATTGCCCTTCTTGTTATTTAATTTTTATTGAAAATTTTTAATAAACTTTCAAAATTTGGGCATAATTCTTTTTTCATTGTAAACATGATGATATGATTTGTAGATTTAACATGATGTGATTTTCAAAGTTAACAAATTTATGTTTATTTACACGATACTATATGTTAAAATTTAGCATTAGGAAAAAATTTATAAAAAATAAATATTTGTAACGTTAAAAAATTATAAAATTGAAATTTTACAAATACATTTACTTATTTTTAAAAACATTTTTAATAAAATAAATTCTTAAAATATTATTAGTAATATTATTAAAAAATTATCTTTTAAATATAAAATAATTTTTTTAAAATATTACTCTAATAAATAAATGTAATTTTTGAATGTATATGATATTAATAACATTATATATTAATATCATGACATCATTTGCTATGCATTTCAACATTATTTAGGGCCTATTTGTATGCCTAGAAAATAGTTTTAAAAAAAATTTGACAAATCCGAAAAATAATTTTTAGGAAAAAAAATTTCTAACATTTGTGTATATTACAAAAAATATTTTCCTAGTGTTTGTGCACTTAATGGAAAATAAAGAAATTTCAGTAAAATAAATATTTTTACATGTAATAACATAAAAATTTAACCAATTACATAATGTTAGTCCAAATCAATGTAACAGTACATTGGCAATCATCAAACTTTAATCATAGTTTTAAAAAAATTATAAATGAAAATCACATATTTCTATCATTCCACATAGCTTGCATAGTATCCATATGTATCTAATTAGCAATCTCTTTTTTTCGTTATTGAAATTATTCAACTATAACATATTCTAACTCTCTTTCCATATAACCTGGAGAATCTTGGAGATCTTTGAGAGGAGAGGGCCGTGTGGGAAGATGACAGAGGAGGGATACACAACGATTGATAGCACAGAAGAGAGGGTCGTGCTCAGGAAGACAACGCTTGAGAAGACAACGACGCATGTAGAGGAGAGACATGTGACAATCGACGGTGCGAAGGAGAGGGCTGCACTTGAGAAGACGACATGTAGAGGAGAGACACGCGATGGTTGACAACGCAGAGGAGAGACTGCACTCAAGAAGACGACACTCAAGAAGACGATGTGGAGGAGGGACATGCGATGGTCAATGACGCAAAGGAGAGGCCGTGCTCGAGAAGACGACGCTTGGGAAGACGACACAAAGGAGGGGCACGGTTAGCCGTTCTACGAATGCATGAGGGTTTTAGGGGTTACATAGACTTGGAAAAAAAATTTCGCAGGGGGATCTAAAATTTTTTTCCAATGTGAACTTTATACTTACTACAAATGGGAAAAATATTTTCTCATTTTTCAAATACACAAATGCTTGAAAAATTAGGAAAATGAGAAAATATTTTCCAGGAAAGCATTTTTCCAAGTGCATAAACCCCCCTTGTTGGAAAAATGATGTCCCTTTGCGGCCTTGTCACGGTCACCCAGCACTCCTTAACCTGTATGTGTCCCAACAATGTGTCTCTTCAGATTGCTCGTGGACGAAAACACTCAAGCTCTCTCTCACAGTATTATCATAGGTGGAAGAAGGAAAAGGAAGAAGAAAGTGGACGCAAGGATTTACGTAGTTCGACATAACGGCTTACTCCATAGGAGTGTTGGTGCTCTATCGATCTTCATATCGCAAACAAACAAATCACACGAACTGATTATGCTACAACCTCTCTCACTTGCACGGACACACTCTTCTCCATTACAACTTATTCTCAACAAGACATGTTACATCATATTTATAGGGATAAACAAAAGAACCCTAAGAGACAATTACGAGAGGACCCTCGAATATATTGCCAGCCTCGAGCTTATCGTCACCTAGCAGCCACATGGACATACCCGACTGTTGGAACTGCAACCAATTGCCTCTGGATTAACCCGGTTGCTGGTCCTCCTAGGCTAGCTGTCGCCTGGCCAGCCAGGTCAAGCTACCACTTCGTTGGTCTTCGACTCTTGCCTTCTCGTAGTTCTACACTAGTTTGTAGACTTATCTCCATATACTTACGGTCGTAATCTTAAGCCGTAGACTTAAGATCGTAAGGTTAAGGTTCTGCGTTCTCGCTCCTTGCCCTCAGCACAACCCAGATGCCCGATACCCAGGTGCCGCCCTATGATCCCGACATCTGCCTGTTCTCTGGCGGAAGTCAGCTCTTCACTCCTACAGTTTGAATACTTCGGCACTCAGTTGCTGTTTCGCAACTGCCGCCTTATGGACCCTGTTACCGTTTGCTCTCTAACGAAAGACTATCTTCACACCCTGCAACTCTAACACCCTCCTTAGGGATTATTTACTTCTTCTTTTTTAGGGATTACTTGAACTAAGCATACATATACCATTGCAGGTGACATTAGATTTGATAATCAATAAACATACATATACGTATTTTTTCTATTTGTTTTGAATTTTCATAAATTTTAAAAAATTCACAAAAATAAATTTTAAAAAATAGACGAAAACCATCGGCCGTTCATTGATATATAATGAGCAAAAAATTTTAATTCTAACAATATTACAAAAAATTATTTTTGTGCATACCAAATTTTAAAGATTTTGTACCATGTATGCATGTCACTTTTTAAAACAAAAATATTTGTAATAGCAAGTATGCCATTTTAAAAAAAAAAATTTCTATGGATGTCTGTGTATTGTACATGTCAAATTTTACAAATGGCCAAATATATTTTTAAAGAGGGCATATGTATTTCTAATGTTTGCAAATATATTGTAATGTTCGTATGTCTTTTAATATTTAAATAAGTAATATTAATGTTGAAATTATATTTTTAAATGTTAACGTGATTGCATGTTACGATAAAGTTAATATAAAAAGGTCATTTAAGGAATTCATCTATACCATTATGGTATTAGAAATAATTTTTACAATTGAGAGGAGTGTTTCTAAACGAAACTTAAGTTAAAAGGAAAAGTTTCAAATGTTGTTGCCAATATTCTAAGCCTTTGTTCGAGCCAATTTTTGGTAGAAGTTAAATAAGATTAAAGTTAAAGTTGGTTTTGTGAATAAAGTTGAATTTATATAGTAATTAAAGTAGTAAAAATTTATATATTAAAATTTATACGATAATAATAATATTACGAGTAATTTTGAAAATTAGTTGAAGTTAGTTAAAGTTAGTTAAATTTAACATAACAATTTTTTTTTTTTTAAACATTCCGCTATTGTCGAAAGATTTAACTAAACATTTCGACCACTCAGTAACTTTCATCCAAATGTTACCACTCTCACGTCTTATTTAACTAAACATTCCAGATATGTTGTGCGGTTTAAGTTAAATGTTACGGCCTGAGCATCTTGTCAGCTTAAACTAGTCATCTTCGCTTAGGAATATCTATAATTCAGAGAACAAAAATATGCATATTTTTATAATATTGTAAAAAATATTCTCATTGTAATAAAAAATGTGTAATTTGTTTAAATATTAAAAATAAATTTATTGGCATCTAAAGTGAAAAAAAAGTTTATTAATTCAAAAAAAATTCGTTCATTCGACGAACCTTAAAAAAAAAAATTTCGTAATTCAAAAAATCTTGTATCATTACTGTCCTTTTTATAAAACCAAAAATATTGAAAGCCATGCAGCTACCATTTTTCTCGTAATCATACGTAATAAAAAAATCGCATTAAAACCTTTATTTCCAGACGAAATCTAAAACTCCCTGTTTCGAAACGAACCGTCCTTGTCCATTGGACCGGTACGTGGAGCCGCCACCACAGCAGTACACGCGCCATTCCTACCAACCACCCAAACCCAAACGGTACGAACCATGATTCCTACCTACCACCCAAACCCAAACGGTACGAACCATGATTCCTACCTACCACCCAAACCCAAACGGTACGAACCATAATTCCTACCTACCTTCCTCTTGACACATTATTATTATTTAATTATATGATTTTGTTTACGAGTACATTTATTTACGTGATAGAATTAAATGAAATAAGATTTTTAAAAAAAAAAATTATAAAATTTATGATGTAAGTATTTTAATATAATTTTTAATATAAAATATTAAAATTATTTAATAAATATTATTATAAAATAATATATTATATAGTAAAAAATAAAAATACATAGTAATTAACTTATAAATAAATAAAGTTTATAATCAAATAGACATGTCATATCTGTTATAGTTAATTAAATCAAACAAACAAAGGTTGCCGTTACTTTTTCACATTAGTACCTCCCATTTAAATTAAAACAACTTAATCTTAAAAAATTGAGATTTTTGATATAATTTTACTGTAAAATTTTAAATTTAAGTAAAAGGTATTTTGATCACTAAAATATCGTTTATGATTGTTTGTTTTAACTTTTAAAATTATTTTTAACATTATTATTATTATATAAAGTTTAATATATAAACTTTTATCATCTTAATTATTATACAATTCTAACTTTATTTATAAAAATAATTTCAACTTTAACTTTATCTAACTTTTGAAGTTAACTAAAGTTTTCGATAAATGTACCTTAAGGTTATGTTCTTTTTTCCTACTCTACTACTTCCAAAGTGGGAAAAATTACTCTCAAAAGAAGGTGCAAAAGAATAGGTTATACACAGTAACCAAGATCTATAATTAAACTTTTCACTTTAACACTTTGCTTGCTCGTGATCTTGTAACTTTCTTTAATTACCTATAGCTAATCATCCTCATCTTCTTCTCTCCTCGCACACATTCATCATTGTCTTCTCTCTTTCTAGTTATTGACCATCATATCTTTTCTCACCTTCTTCCCTTTTTACCCTTCTTAGTTTACCTTCCTTGCCCTCTCCCTTCTTCCATTCATCAATTTCTATTACCGTCGTCGTTATTTTCTCTTACCGTCTTCTACATCTATTGTTGTCGTCTTCTCTTAAATTTGTTTAATATCTAATATAGAATTTGAACTATTTTATCATGATTTTATATCATTTGTCAAAAAAAATTCACAAAAATTATTGAGAATGATTAGGATGAAAATAAAATTTTCTACGTCAATCTTTACGATGATATTTTTTGAATAAATTTATTTTTATTAAAAAATAACTTAAATTCAATGAAAATATTTCATGAAGAACTGAACTTGTATTGGTAAATGTTAGTATTTTAATTAATTTGTAAAATGACATCCAAAATTTTATTTAATGGTTGATGCGATGAAAATTATAATGATAAAATAAAAGTGAATTAAAAAATATAAATATAATAACGAAAATAAAAAATACTTTTAAAAATTAAGAATTAAAAGGAAAACGATGACTAAGATATCATTTTAACGATTAAAAGAAGGACTACTTATTTAAAGCCAATCTCGAGTTAGTTACGTTGGAGCAAGGTCGTGTGGTCGTGGAGAGGTAGGGCGTCGGAAATCACCGGATCGGCCTCAGTTCTCCGGTCTCCACGCAAGCTCACGCGGGTGTTCGGACGATGGCGACCGTGATCTCCGACCCCGAGAAGCCGCTCTTGCCACAGGGATTGTCGCACCGGAACGTAGGGCTGCTCCTCCAACCCGCTTTCCTCCAACTTTTGGCTCTCGTGATGTGTTTAT
Organism: Amphibolis antarctica; assembly: GCA_024699675.1. Lineage (NCBI taxonomy): Eukaryota > Viridiplantae > Streptophyta > Magnoliopsida > Alismatales > Cymodoceaceae > Amphibolis > Amphibolis antarctica. The sequence goes on along the minus strand of JAMKPZ010000861.1, from coordinate 31,411 downwards.
TTGGGAAACGTGATTTGTTTGTTGCCGTCCTGTGTAGACCGGGAGCGGAGACATAGAGGGCGAGAGAGAGGCGCTGTTTTGCAGGGAGGAGGGGCACGAGGAGAGTTACACCATCGTAGCTGCCATCTTGCCGTTAGTTTTCTACTCAATTTTCCCGTTCCTTTCTTTCGGTTTGCGATTCCGTTGCATGTCCTGAAGGGTTGCTCCTCTCTTCTGAGTGCCTTTTCTGGGGTGTTCAGGTTCTTGTTCCCGGCTTTAGGGGGGCTGCTTTATGGTTATGATATTGGTGCTACTTCTGGTGCCACCATTTCACTTGAGGTATGCTCCTTTTTTTTTTGTTGCAAAAGGTAAAGACGTAGATTAAATTTAAAAGCCCCAGTTATGAACGGGAAAGTACAAATACAGCAGGAAATCTTATTTGGTTCAAAGGAAACAGCTAAAAGGAGAGGCTAAACTAAGATCAACTATTACTTTTCACCTTCACTGTCATCCTCATCTGCCCATTTGCACGTTTCAGAATTTGTTCTAGTCAAGTCTTGCCACCTTCATTGTTGGCAACTTGTAAATCTTATTTGGATTGAATTTCAATGATTACTTCTACAATCGTATTGCATGTCAAATTTTCTATCCAAAAGAAGCAAGACTAATAGCATTATGGAATGTTGTGGAGATACTCACTGAATTATTACCAAAAGGAACTTTATTTATGTTAATCCGTAGGGTCCACCAAAAAGCAAAAATAAAGGAGCACCAAATGTTCTTAGGAATAGAAATATTTAGAGAAGGATGAAGCAAGAAGACTGAAGAAGGAAATCATCGTCAATGATAAGTTTTTCCTTGAGCAAAAAGTGCCAAATTCCGTTTGGGCAATAACAATCGACCAAAAGATGTTTATTATTTTCAAATCCCAAATTACATAAGGAACAATTATCATTGCCCCTCAACCCTCTTTTAATCAAATTTTCTTTGGTGAGGATTTTATTGTGAATAATCAGCTAGACAAGAATTTTTGTTTTAAGTGGAGCTTTAGCTCTCCAAATTTGCTTATAGAGACCAAAATCAAAGAATTTAGCTCTCCAAAGATCCTTTAGGACAAGGGATCCAAAAAATTGTCATTTCTTTCTCTAAGATAAATTTAGTTTATAATATTTAAGAACTTAGGGACAGAAGGGTGATTAATAGAGAAAAGGGGATTGGCCAGCTTTCTTTTGAAAGAGTATGACTTTACTGCATTTTTCACTGTTATTTTTTGGTTTTTAAGCTGTAGGTAAATTTCAGGAAATCTATCCTTGCGTTTGTAATTTTCAAACTAAATGTTTTTCCAGTGAAAAGTTGAGTTACCATCAGAAACTTGAGAAGAGCACTAGTTAGAAATAATAGGGTAGATTAAACGGATTTCTTTGATGATGGGAGAGGCATTAAATGAAATGTTGTTAAGGAGAGGTTTGATGCCTCTTCTAGTGTAGAAGTAGATAACTTTAATAACTTCGAACCAAAGGTGTTTATTGTCACGTTTAAGAAGATTTCAAACTAATCTTCATTTTAGCAATAGAAAAAGATTTGATATTTAGGATTCCTAAACCTACAAATATCTTTAGTTAGCAAATTCTTTCCCAATTTACTAAGTGATTTTTATGTGGACCATTTCCGGAAGTGCCCCAGGAAAATATCTTTCTAATTTTATCAATAAATTTTCCTACTTTAGTAGGTAAGTTGAGGATAGAGAGATAAAAAATGGGAATAATAGAGTAGAGGACTGAGTTAAAGAGTCAATTTTCATCCCCAAGCTAGAAAATTTTCCTTCCAACCATCTAGTTTGAATTTGAGCTTGTCGATTACTTTAATCCAATCCTTAAAAGAAGTTTTTTTATAATGAAGAGGTAAGCACAGTAGGTAATGGGAAGATTTTGCTCTTTACAACCCTGGAGAAAACAGTAAGAGGTGAGGGTCTCATTGCTGATATTAATACGAGTAACAAAGGATTTGGAGAAGCTTTTTTTGAAAAAACAAGAATATGTTTGAAAAGTTAGTCACATTTTGAGGTTTGGGGTCCAAAAAGAAGATTGTATCATTTGCAAATTGGATATTTATGATACAAGGACCCCCATTAGGAATGGAGACTCCATGAATGAGATTGTTTGCTTTTCCCTAACAAATTAATTTATCAAGGAGGAACGCAATAATCAAAAAGAGTAAAGGAGAAAGGGGATCACCATGTTTGTTCAAATTTGATTCAGATTTCAAATATCTATTTATAGGCCTTTCAATTAGATATCTTCTCCAATGCCATTGATATTTTTACGAATAATCATGTTTGCATCAGGTAGCAAATCAGTCAGTTTATTATGGACATCTCTGGTACTTGGCCATGAGATCATAAAATACTCTTGTGAATCTTGAAGATATGAAAGAAATGAGAAGAGGAAATTATGCATTTTAATTATGACTGGCTCCCATTTCATAATCATCTGTTTCTTGCATATTCTCACTTGCAAAGATTTCTGATAGCAAGAGTCGTGGGTTCTTCTATTTACCTGTAGGATTTCTGCTAACTCAATCTACTCATTCTAACCTAACTTCAGAATCATTTTTTTGGTCATAATTCATATTAAACTGTGTGCCGGTGTGATATAGAGTCAATCTTTCCCTTGTATTTGTTAAGGGTCTCTTTTCTAGTTCTAGATTGATAATATCTTTAACCACATCAACTAGAGAATGCTGCTTGCTGTTAAGCAATTCTAAAAGATGATGTGCTACTAGTTATGTAAACCATTAATTTTATGGAAATTATATATCTTTTCTTGTTAACTTTATAGAATATTTTTTCCTAAACTGAAACAGCTCACAAACCTTTTCAAAAGAGTTTTACATGTCAGACAGTCACAAGGGTCCTGTCTATTTGCCAACAGTGCGAGAAATCATTTATTCTATCTTCTGTTGTGCGTTTTTAAAGTATTGCAGCTATCTCTAAGCTGTTGCTAAGTAGTAGTGGTTTACGTAACTGTTGTATTTGCCAATTTGAACATGCCATGTGCTGCTGCTGCTACATTTTTATTTTTATTTTCATCTGCTGAAAACTCTCTTTTTTCTCACTCATTCCAGTCATCCACACTGAGTGGAACAACATGGTACGATCTCTCTTCTGTAGAGATAGGCCTTCAGGTTTGAACAAATTTTCATCACTATGTGAATCCTATTTTTGTCATATTTATATTTGTACTTAACACTAAACTTTATCATGCAAATTTTTCAGGTCAGTGGCTCACTATATGGTGCTTTAATTGGATCCGCTTTTGCATATACAATTGCGGATTTCTTAGGTTTGGCATGCTCCATATTTGTTGCCCAGAAATATTTTAAATTTATATTTCATAAATTTTAATATTTTACAAATGCAATTGTGTTGAAGGAAGGCGACGGGAGTTGATTCTTTCTGCTGTTTTATATCTCATTGGGGCTTTACTGACAGCATTTGCACCCAACTTCCCTGTTTTGGTGATTGGGCGCTTTATATATGGCATAGGGATAGGGCTGGTAATATTTTCTATTGTCTTGGATCGTTTACATTCTCTTCAGTTTAGAATTCCATGTTACTGACATTTTTTTCGGATTCATGGATACTTTTTTTTTGATAATGATAATGTTAGTCTGCTTTTCCTTTATAGTACAGTCAAAGAGCACCTTATCGGTTATACTCTCCACTGTTGGTCATACCTGCTTAATTTCAGTTGCAAATTATGTATCAAATGACTTGTTTACACCATTCTCATATATATATCCTGATATTTATTTTTAAATTACGAAAGAAATATATAATTTATGGCATTATTTTCTTTTTATGTTTTCTTTTCCAGTATAGATAGATGTTAGAGTTAAATAGAGCCATTATGTTTAATTAAGAGGTAATAGTCTCCTAACAATAGTTGACTATCTTGCACCGCATCTAGCCAGGTCCTCCAGTCTCCAGTGTTTTGCTTCTATTGTCCAGTCTCTTCAGCATCATTGTCGCCTTTGTTTTGGCCCTCCAACACTGGGCACACAAGACACCTTGGTTTACCAAGTGTCTTATGGTTGCTGCATTGTTGTATGTGGATTGGTCTTGAATGCAGCTATTTTACTACAATTACTATCATTCTTGCCTGCATAATGCATACTACAATTTTAGTTGTGTTTGAGTATCTTGTATCTTGTAACTTGTTCAAGTCAAAGATGAAATTCTTCAATGCTTATTTTCCTGGTCAACTAGCTTTAGATATTGAGGCAGTGTCAAATTGGGTTTCATTTTTAGATACCCCTTTTTCTGGTTTTCTTGATTTCATTTTAATAATTTTATTCCAAGTAGCTTACCTGATAGAACTTGCCCGCTTAAGTATTTCTAGCCAATGCTATCACTTTCTACATCTGATCATAGGTAATAAAAGATTTTCCCTGTCATAACCAAGATACCATAATTCATTGTGCAAATAACGAATAATTTGAGAAGGTTGGTGTATCAAATGTCTGCTTGATTTTCATGTTCCTGAACAAGCATGTAATTTTTTCTCATTAAAATTAGCTTTTTAATGGAAGAACTATTTATGTTATAAGCTCAAAACTTATCATTAGTTTTTCCGATGTGGAACTATCCTTTGCACATATGACACTAACATTTTCTTTTTGACTGATGGTTTACACGTATCTTATGATAAAGTGTGCAAACTTAATTCTAATACTATGTAAATTTTTCTCATCAAAATTAGTTCGTTAGTGGAAAGAAAACCGTCTATGTTATAGGCTTAGAACTTACCACCAGTTTTTTCGATGTGGGACTATCCCCAACAGTTCACAATTAATATTGTGCAATTAGTAACTAACACATATAGGCTTGTATGAGATTCTCATATTAAATAGCTGCATATCTTGTGATGGATTTAATATGTTTGTGTCAATTTTGACTTTGTGATCAAAATAATTTGCTTAATTTCTAGTTCCATGAAAAACAGCTGTTTCATTTTGTATTGGTTAGTTTTTGCAATGCTAAAATTTAATCATCCATTATTAAGTTTTAAATACACTACTTTTCTTGTTTCAGGCTATGCATGCTGCTCCAATGTACATAGCAGAGACTGCACCAAGTCAAATTCGAGGCATGCTTATTTCATTAAAAGAATTCTTTATAGTCCTTGGGATGCTTGTAAGTGATGAAGCATTGAATTTCCTACTGCTTCATTGAGCGTTACAGATTGTCACATATTTGAATTAAGTAGTATTAAAAGGTTAAATCATTATGCAGGTAGGTTATTTGGCTGGCAGCGTCTATGTTGAACTTGTTGCTGGATGGCGTTATATGTATGCAAGTGGTAGTATTTTTTCCCTAATTATGCTAGCGGGAATGTGGTGGTTGTCACCTTCACCCCGTTGGCTGCTATTATGTGCCATACAGGGGAAGGGAAATATGGATGATGCAAAAGAATATGCAACTTGCTGTTATTCCAAAATCAGAGGTCGCCCAGTTGATAGTTCAGCATCAGAAGAAATAAATCTAATTTTAGTTGAACTTTCATATTGTGATCAGGATAAAGAAGTTTCACTTAAAGAAGTATTTCAAGGAAAAAATTTGAAAGCTTTGGTGATTGGTGTAGGATTGGTCTTTTTCCAGCAGGTAAATGGAATATAGTGCATTTTCAATGTAGTTTCCTTATTGTCAGTTTTTGTTACATTAGAGACTATTATTGATGTTAGAATTTATTATTGTGTGATTTTTTCTTTATGTTGGTACAATCAAGTTATTGGATATCTATTTATATTCACTCGTGGATATATATGTATGTATGAGCCTTGGTATACAGAGACTTCATAGAAAGGACAATAAAATTTATACAATATTGGATTAAACATATGACATCCATATAACATGAATACATAAACTGCCCTAACACGTTCTCTTAAGCTAGAACATATATATATCTATCATGCCCAACTTATTACATGTTGTCTTAAATATCCCAGTATTTAAATTTTTAAATGAAGATATCTGCAAGTTGCTTTAAAGGTTGGGTATACAAAGTGCTGATTAAACCTTTCATTACCATAATGCAAATGTAGTGATAATTAACCTCAATATGTTTAGTGTGTTCATGGAATGTTGGATTGTTTGCTATTGAAATGACAACTTGATTACCATAGTGCATAAGCATGAGAGTTTGCATTGCAAAACTAATTTCCTATATAAGAGATTTGTGCCACCTTATTTTACTAGTAGTTTGTGTCGTAGACTATATACTCTACCTTTGAACTAAACTTTGAAACCACATTCTACTTTTTATTCCATCAAGTAATAAGTTTTCCACCAACCTATGCACAAAATCTAGAAGTAAGCTTTTTATGTTTCTATCACCTCTTTTACTTGCATATCTTGAGTCTGCATTAACTTTGATCCTCAAGTGTCTCTTATGATACAAGACCTCTACCATGTACATTCTTGTTCTTGACAATGATTCTTCTTTAGTTCATGCTTGAACTAGCTGTAGGAACTTATTGCATAAGCTATGTCTATTCTCATTATAATCAAATAGATCAATTTCTTAATCAATTTTCTATACAATTGCTGATCTTCTAAAAACTTTGATATCCCAAAAAGAAGAATTAGAATCATTTGTTTAAGAGTCTAATCTCCTACAATAAATCAAGTGCATATTTTCTTTGAATCAAAGCCAATTTTCCTTTGAAGGTATATAAATTCAATGCCTAAAAAACAATTTTTTTGTAGATTTCACCTCACTAAAATAAATTAGCTAGTAGGATAAGACTCACAAATGATATAAGGATCTTAGTTTCACTTATTGTTTCTAATGTGAGATTGTTTTTCGTAATGCACCTCTACGTTTGTGAGCTTCTTATTGAAGTACTCTACATAATATTTTATGTATAACGTATGTAGATTAACTTTAATACTATGTAGATTTTACTTTACTAAAATCAATTAATTTGTAGGAAAGAACTTACAAGTGATATAAAGATCTTAGTTTCACTTATTGTTTCCAATGTAAAATTATTTTTCTCAACATTTTTAAAAGTACTCTTCAGTTTTGACAATAGCTTCCAAATCTTTAAAATATGATCTACGTGCATTGTTAGAACCATGCCTATCATTACATTGTTGAATTTCTTAAACCATGCTTGTGGGTTTTGTTTAAATCTATAAATTGTCTTTTTTAATGCGCACACTATATTCTCCCATTGTGCAATATATTTTAAGGATTGCTTTATAAATAATTGCTCAATTAGGTTGCTAGAGAAAAAGCAATTTTCACATCAAATTGAATTAGTTCCCATGACTAATTAAAAGCTATAGAAAGTAGCACTTAAATAAAGTTAAAACTAGTCATAAGAGAGAAGGTCTTAGCATAGTTGATATCATATGTTTGAATAAAACATCAGGCTACCAATTAGGTTTTGTAGCAATTCATAGATTTGTTTGGTTTGTACTTAATAATGTATACTTATCTGCAAGTAACTACACTTTCATAGATTTGTTTGATTTTAAAACTTCCATTGCCTCATTTATTGCAAATTTCCAATATGATAATTGAAGTGCCTCCTAATAGTTCTTGAGTATGGATTCAAAAGAGATGGATAAGACAAATCTACAGAAAGTAAGGTAAAGATTATCATAGAACACAAAATTAGAAATAGGATGGGCAATACAAGAGCTTTTACCTTTTTGTAGTGCTATCGGGACATCAAGGATTAAGGTGATAAGGGTAATAAGGGCTGATGTGTTTAGACTTGCTTCTGTGATTGAAGTTAGTTATATTGAAGGAGGATGTGGTTCTTGTTGTCATCAACAATATACTTCAAATGGATGTCGAGTTTGAAGGATTGTCAAGTGTTATTTATTAGACTCAAATTAGGACTACAATTCAAAAAGTGTAACATTTGTAGATATATAATATTTCATAGTAGGGATATAAAAATAGTGATAGGAATTTTATGTTTCTGAATAATAAACGAAAACACACTTGATTAATCTAAGGGAAACTTGTTTAGATCAGGAGAAAGATTCTAAACAAAAATCACATAGCCAAACAGCTTGGGTGGTAGGGAAAACAACTTTGATTTGGGATGAAGTTAATAGAGTAGTATCTCACTACCTACGGAAGCTAAAAGTATCCTATTAATGACAAAGGATGTAGTGAAAATCACATTAGGCTAGTAGTATTTTGGTAGATTCATTTACTATATCATTTTGTTGTGAAGAATGCAAACAAGTACTTTGATGTAACGTAATTAAAGAAGCACAAAAAGTAAAAATCCTTTTCTAGAAATTCAAGAGCATTATCGATACACAAAAACTCTTTGAAGTGATAGAAAATTGAATTTTTATTTTAACAAAAATCATAACTAATATCTATAATATGCTTACCATTGGAAATAAGAAAATTAGTGGAAGTTATATTAAGTAACTGGCCTTTATAAATAGAGACTACAAAGAGAGGATACAAGTATGATAACTAATGTGAGACTAAACTCACACACAGACCTAAGAATCTTAATACATTATTTCCTTTAATACTCTTTCTCAAGTTAGAACATCCAACTTGCAACAATCTTAATAACACAACAAACCTAATAACAACTCAACAACTTAAATGTAGTAGATACATAGAAAGACATAAAAATCAGTTGTAGTAGTAACAATAGTAAAAGGTAGTAGTAAAGAACCTCTAGCAATAAGGGAGACATCAATTGTAGAGAACCTATAATCAAATAGTGGTAGTAGCAGTAGAAAACCTTCAATCATGTAGGGGTAACAAAATAGGTAGATAGATATGATCTACCCTTAGGAATTTTGTTGTTCTTTTTTTTAGTTCCACCATTTTTAAAATTTTTTGAACACATTTTTTTCCCCTATCCTCCTCCTTTCTCCTTTTTTTTTTCCCGTTCTTTTCATTCTTTCCCTCCTTTTTTTCTTTTCTTTTTTATTCCCTTCTCTTCTCTTCTTCCCCTTTGTGTGTTCTTCACACCTCTACAACCTTGATAGGTGTAAGCGTTGATGAGTCCTTGAGCATCTTTGGTACTTGTCACAAGAGTGGTTGATGTGATGGCCAGTAAGCATAAGAAACGTGGAGCACCTTTTGTATAGTCACATTGGGGTGACAACAGGTTGGATGAAAGGCTCATGGTGGTCACAGACAAGCAGCCTGACAATTCCAATCTTAAGATTGTGCAAAGTAGTAGTAGAACTCCACCTTCATTTTGGGGTGATTCGTGCACTTAAATTTTGGTGAAAAGAGACAGTGGCAATGTAGTGGAAAGAGGTGGCCTCCCATTTCAATATTCAGTTGTAGTGGATCATTATCAAGGGGACTGAAAAAAGGGGCTGATGAACATGGTGATTGCGATGGAGGTGGGGTGAACATGGTGATTTGATGAGAGGCTCATAGTGGTCACAAACAAGCAAATCAGTAGTTCTAATCTTGAGATTGGTGCAAAGTAGTAGTAGAACGTCTTACTCCACCTTCATTTTGGGGTGATTCGTGCACTTCATTTTCATGAAAGGGATAGTGGCAATGTAACAAAAAGAGGTGGCCTCCTATTTTGATATTCAATGGTGGTGGATCATTGTCAAGGGGAATGTGGAAAAAGGGCCTAGTGGAGAGGGAGAAGGGTGAACATAGTGATTGCGGTGGAGGTAGGGAAAGATAAGGGTGTCGGTGGTGGTTATAGGGTGTGTCGATGATAGGGTGTACATGAAAAAAATGAGAGTGGAGTTGGCAGCTGTAGCAATGGTTGGGAGGAGAGTGACGACTAGAATTTTCCTTCTCTCTACCAAGATTTCTTGTATTTTTTTGGACCCTTAAAACCTAAGTTTTGATACCATGTTAGAAATAAGAGAATAGGTAAAAGTTATATATCATTAAGATAACAATGCCTTTATAATAGAGGTTGCAAAGAGAGGATACAAACATTATAACCAATGTGGGATTGAACTCGCACACACCTAAAAACCCTAATACATTATTTCCTTTAATACTTACGATCTTTTAACAAGTAGACCCATGACATCTTAGAGTAGTCATTGACAAAAATGATATTAATATCTATAACTAGAAACAAACATGCCATGAATTAGATCTCAAATATCATAATAGTCATAATGAAAATGATTTTGACTAGACACCAATTGAAGATGCTTAAAGGTAACATGGTGATGCTTACCTAATACAACTCACATTCAAAAGGCAAGATAGAGAACGTTGGAGCTTTCAATGGGAATGGCATCCAAGATGGTAGTGCCAAAGGATAGATAGTTTAGATGTGGTTGTGAATGCCACCAATTCATGTGGAACCTCACATTGAGCAAGTAGGTATACTCTCGTCCAAACCAATCTACTTCCCCTTCTATAGATCTTAATTAGTAATAGAGGTTTTAAAGGTCTAGTAATAGTGGTAATATCTTGTAGGCTAGTTAAGTGGATAAAAAGATCATGTGTATCAGCTACATTGAAAAAAGCTCCAAAGTATATATTCAAAAACACTTCCTCATAACTATCATAGCTCTACTCATACTTGAAGTGGAAGCACAAACTGTAGTGATAGAAGATTTAGTAGCTTGAAGCTATAGAAAGCACCTGTAATAGACAGGTAATTGTTGGAGTATTGGTGGAGACGGTTGTGCTGGCATCATGTATGGTAGCAATGATTGTGGTCTTTTGGCATGAGCAAAGTCTCTAGATTTGGCATGGTGTTTACTCCAAGTGTTTGCTTACACACATGGGATGAAAGTTTGTAAGTTAAATCAGAGAAGTAGGCAACAACAGGAAGCTCATTCTAGTACTGCTTTATGGTTATTATGGCTTCATTTGTTTGTGGCTCTAACCAACTTTGAGAGTTGGAATTGGGAGTAGTGAAATAAATGGAATTAAGTTGCAATAGTAATTAGTATGGTGAAAGTTTATATGTTGAAATTTATACAGTAATAATGATATGATGGAGTTTGTACGGTAGGTGGAGCTCTTCCAAAATGTATCTTATATTGGAGGTTAATAGTTCATGGGTCCTCTATTTTTCTAACGAAGTGCATAATGTAACAGAATGCTTCTAGACAAAATGGTATCCCATATGCAATCTAAAAATCTACTCATATTTCTTAAAAACACTAGATATGCTTTTATCATGCCCATACATTTGCTTTAGTGTGTCTTTAATCTTCTTGCTAGTCATATCATCATCATTATTTGAGTAACATCCAGCTCCACGCTATTTTCTATCCATGTTAACCATCATCAATTTATTGATGTGCCCCTTATCATAAGAGCTGTCCTTTATATCAAGCAGAGGGTACATGAGGTGCTTTACTTTTTGGTGAGCAACAATGAATGTCTAAAAACTTTGGGACCAAAGCAAGTAGTTCTTGCTATTGATTTTCTCAAACGTTCCATTGAGATTCTTGGTGATTGGTTCTCATGCAGTCATTGTAGAAATCAAGAAGTAACCGAAACTTATCTGAATGGTTCTGATTTGTGTCGAACAACAATTTAGTGGAAAATTTCAGTCCAGACCTTAGATAGAGGACCTCCAGAGAATAGGATGGCAGTAGCAACAGCAGCTCAGCTTCTTCTGGGGTTGAGTTAGGGGAATAGCAGCAGTGTAGGTCATCTAGTTGAAATCGCAATCAAGTCGGTAAGCAAGAGAGTAGTAGATAGGCCCATTAAGGCAGTTGATGTCAGGAGTAGGGCATCTGGTGGCCATAAAATAGCTTCTGGCGGTTAAAGAGGATCATCTGATGACTGGAAAAACTTTCTGCAACCCTAAAAGGGTTGTAGTTTGGTTGATGACTGTTGGGGGATTGGTATAACTGCCTAATGCCTGAAAAGTTTTGCAGTGACCTAGCAGGGATTGTAGAAGGATAACATACTTGGAGGAGATGATGGTGTGAAGGGCTGGAAGGCCCTGAAAAGGGTGTGGATGGCAATGGTTGTGGTGGAGGGAGGGTGATGGAGATGACTGCTAGAGTTTAGGATAAGGAATGACAGGATTTAGGATTGCATGAGCTTTGAATCCATGTGAATACACAAGAATATATTTAGAAAATGGGATAATCTCAGTAGCCAACATAAGATCTTTATACATAAATGCTACATAGAAAGAACAATATAACTTAAGTAATATATAACTAAACTTACAATACTCATATAACCTTAATACATTATTTACTCCTACAAGCAATATTGACTTATAGGAATATCAGAGACAAAGGACTACTTTAAGATGTACCTTTTCACTAAGGATATGAAATCACCTTCTCCAAGAGTAAGATGTCAATATCCTAAAGGAAATATGTTTTGGATTTGTTACAAGAGATAAGACTCTTGGATTGTAAACTTGAGAGTACTGCTGTAAAATAGAATCCAAACTTTTAGGACAATACTTCAAAATTCTTGGAAGACTTAGAGAGTGCATGAGATTGATTAGGAAGTTCATGTATTTGAAATTCGCACAACCTGATATCACCATTGCAGTTGAATTACTTTCCTGGTTCATGCATGAACCTAGGATTGTTTATTAGGAAGTCATTTGTCTGCTTGCCTACTTCAAAGGAATACTTGGAAAAGGTTTGATCTATGGAAAACATTATCATCTCAAGAATAAGACCTTCGATTCTGGTTATGCAAGAGATAGGGATGATAGGAACCCACTTCAAGTTATTGTACTTTATGTTTGCTGGAATCTAATGACTTGTGATATCCATTTGCATTCACTCCTATATATATATCTATCTACCTCTCTCTCTCTCTCTCTCTCTCTCTATATATATATATATATATATTGTAGTCTCTCATTTAGTGAAAATGAACACAATCTTATTTTCTTCTCTTCCCACATGTTATAACAGCGTGATTTTTTCTGTATTGAATCCAGGTTACTGGACAACCAAGTGTACTGTATTATGCAGCTACAATTCTTCAGGTTTTAAGAATTCATTTTTTCATAGATTACCATTATTAGCTTGATTTTGTGTTTATGTGATTCTCTTATAGAAAAATTCACACTTGAACTATTATTGAACTTGATGACAGAGTGCAGGATTTACTGCAGCATCTGATGCTACGAGGGTTTCAGTTCTTCTAGGTGCGTTCAAGGTATGGTGTAGTTATTTTATGATAGACATGCAATGTTTTGTTTGTGTTCCTTTATATTCTTAAATCCTTTATATTGACAATTGCGCTTCTAAGGAGCTTAGCAGAGTAGCTGCTTACTGCCCCTTTTATTCTATGTAGTATACGATTTTGACATGTTTGTTGGATGAAAAAGATAACGTTTGGAATGTTTACATGCACGTTCTTGTCCATTTTTAAACTTTAGAAGTTAATATAAATATCCACAGATGGCAAAAATGCATGACTTATCATTCAGAAAATGGTTACTGAGCAGGAATGTTGTATATATAAACAGATATAGATAGTGGAAAAAAAGATTAAAGATGTAGATAGCAAGGAAAATAATAAACTATCCTAAGTTTTAGTTTTGAGCTTTCATTAATTATGAAAGTTTGTTTACAAGAACTTAAAGTAACTAGTTTTGTTACCATGTTCAGATTGATTCTTAAATAAAATGTCAAAGTCATATACCAAATAAAGCAATTAAACTAGTACGTTCCCAAAAGAGAAGAAGCAAAGATCCTATGAAGATTTTTTGTTAGTAAATTGATAATATATCAAGCTGGAAAATTTTCAACAATATCTTTTTATGTCAGGTTGCAACCTGTAACCTTTACTAGGAAGACAACACAATAATGAAAATAATGAACAAGGTCCTCCTTGGCAAGTAATTAGTGCATAATTCCATTTTTTGCATGTTCTATTTGATTGCATATTGTTATTGGCATACAATGTATATGATGATTGCATTATATATACCACTTTACAGTTTACAAGGTTAAGTTAGGCCTTCTATAGTCTACATGTTGAAATCACTGGACATTCATATTGAAGTGCACTTATTTCTGGATAGATCAAGTGATTATATTTCTAGTTATGGTTGTCTATATCTGTGTCACTTTGGTGATTGTGTTAATAAATATGCATATCAATCAGTCTTTACCTTGGTGTACTGTGAATGTGTTACCAACAAATGATGTATCTAATATGTTTTTGATTTTGTAGTTGATAATGACTGGAATTGCTGTTCTTGTGGTTGATAAACTTGGTAGAAGACCTCTATTGCTTGGAGGTGTCAGTGGGATAGTAAGTTCCTCATTTTCTTTTGGATTTTTATGATTATCTTCTGACATGTGGATTTCTGTAAAGTACCTGTTGATGCTATAACCTTGCAAGACCATTCTGAATCAAGTTCAATGATGAACATGTGCATTTGAAATTTTGAGCACATTTTAAATTTTGTACATTTGTACTCTTATACATATTTTTTAGTTCAGAGTCAATATTTCATGCAAACCTAGGCATCAATTTTTTTGGTTTCATGAATTGGTTCTCTTTTCTTTCTAAATGTTATGACTATTATCACATAGATGTTAAGATCATCTACATGATGGTCCATTTTCACTTCTCATTTATAGCATGCATAGCCATTTGACATAGCAATTTCTCTTTGATGATGTATAGGCTGTCTCTCTTTTCCTTCTGGCTGCGTATTATACACTGCTGAAGGAGTTAGCTTTTGTTGCCGTGATTGCTTTGCTGCTTTATGTCGGTTGTTATCAGGTGACTATTTTTCGTTTGGTTATGATCAAAAAATTGTTGGAGATTTAATTGATCTAATTTATGTTGTCTATTTAACATGACCATATGTCATTAATAATATTTAGTCAATTTTGCATATAGTGACTGCAATTATTTAGATGCAAAGATTCAATGTTCTTGATAGTAAAGAGATGTTGATGAATAACTTTTAAATATTGTGAAATACGACAAGTAAAATTTCAAAAAATAAAGCAAACGAGAAACAACATATTAATAATATTCCCAAGGATGGAATCACATCAAATCAGAGCCACACAGCATGTACAACTTAAATTGTGTAGATTTTCACATGCAATTAAGATAAGAACAAAAATGGAGCAATTACCTTTTTTTACATATCAAAATAAAATAGAAAGTAATACATGGAACGTGAGTCTGGTAATTTTATTTTGAGAGTATTTGAGAAAAAGCATGCAGAGTTACAAAAAGTAAAGAACTGCAAGTTATTGGATAGAGTTCTAATTTATGAAACCATGAATGTATTGAATTTTTGGCCATTGGCATTCAGCAATCATTGATTTCAATTTGATTGAAAATGTACTTGAGATGGATTAGTTTTACAACTTTTGGAAGTTTTCACTCACCATCTAGTGTCATGCTGAAATTTGGTATGATTCTTGTTATTTCTGCTGGACTATTTGAATGGTAAAAATGTCTATTATTGAAGGGGCAGGAAAAGTATATCTGGGGCATTTACTAATGTTTTTGTAAATCAATTTTAGTGTTATGAAATGGCATTTTACTGAAAATTGGGGGGAGTATCATGCATGCCATGTATCCTACAATCTACTAATATGCTAAATTTTCCTATTAGAAATCCATTGAATATTGGAAAAAGTATGTTTAATCAGTGAAACCTTTTGCAGTTATCATTTGGTCCTATTGGATGGCTGATGATATCAGAGATCTTTCCATTGCGTCTGCGGGGGAGGAGCCTAAGTATTGCGGTACTGGTCAATTTTGCCTCAAATGCAATGGTGACGTTTGCATTCTCACCACTCGAGGCACGTTCTTCTTACTGAAATCCTATTCTTTTACTTCGATGAAGTTATTGAACATTTCAAAGAGCAAATTTCATCATTACACCAATGCAATCATTAAGTCATGCTTTTTTTGAAACTCAATGTCATCAACCATTGTTTGGTGTCAGCATTCTTGGAACAGGTTGGATGTTAATGTTTCTTAGAGTGTACTCGCTAACTTTTCAACAAGCAATGGTTCTTTCCGTAACTTTGTTAAAAGCACCATTTATTATTACTAGCTGTCATCCTAGATTTAATCTCTTTCTACGTTAACTTTTGGATTCCCGTGTATTAATCTATTGTCATCCTGAGATGATGCCCCCTTAATAAAATCTCAAGTCCCATACATCTTTTTCTACTGTTCTGAGATGTAAAAGTCTTGAGTTAAAATTATCTTTAGTTCTACTACTCTGAGCAGTATAACCATGATGTGTGTATTGTCAAATGATATGGTTAGGTCACCCTTCAATTTTCCCACCTCAATTTCTGATCCGTACCTTACTTTTTGATCATTGTGGTGTTGTTGCAGACAATCTTGGGCACAGGATTGCTATTTGCATCTTTTGGGGTGATAGCCCTACTTTCTATTGCCTTCATATTCTTCATCGTGCCGGAAACCAAGGGACTGACTCTGGAGGAAATCGAGGCCAAGATTTTGTAGAAGGTCCGGATAAAACTCATCTGAATACTTTCATGCTTCTTCCAAAGCTAGCTTGTGCTGCCCTACTTCCGTGTTCTAGTACTTTTTTCTCTCACATTATTATGCGTCCATGTAAATTTCTGCACTTTCCCACGTCCAAAGCTTCACTTGAAAGATTCCCGCTACTCCTCTCAATCAGAAGATACAACCTTTTTTTTTTTAGCAGAAGCAACTCTTTTCTGTTTTACTGGTGTTTACGGTAGCTTTTTATTCTCTTTTCATGTTGTTTTACGGTTAGGTATTTTGAAAAGAAAAGCACTAGGCGTGGTATGTTTTTCTTCTCTAAAAGAATTCAGTGTGGATGCACAAAGGCGAGGACACCTGAAAAATCTTTCTTAGGAGAAGAAGTGAATGAATATTCACGATTCACGTCTGAACGTTACATGCAAAGGTTTGCTTTCAGGAGCGCAGTACCGACGAAGAATTGGTGTGTTGCGCCACAAGACCAGCTCGGAACACAAAACATGGGAGGAGGGCCGAAGCCGAACCTCATCCGGAAGAAGATGTCAGTCAATGGGTTCCGGCATTGCAACGGAGACTGTCACCGCATGCCGGCCCGTTTCTTTGCATGGTGGTGGGACAGATAGATTGCAGAATTTCACCCGGAAGATGCCAGTCAATGGGTTCCGACATTGCGCCGGACTTGCTGGCCTGTTTCTTAGCCATGTAGGTGGGTGCCGAACCTCACCCAGAAGATGTCAGTCAATGGGTTCCGGCGCAACGACGTGGTGGGACAGATGGATTGCTCAACCTCACCCTAAAGATGCCAGTCCATGGGTTTCGGTGCAACGACGTGGTGGGACAGATGGATTGCTCAACCTCACCCTAAAGATGCCAGTCCATGGGTTCCACTGTAATGGGTTCGGGCATTGCGCCGGAGACACAGTCACCGCTTGCTGGCCCCTTTCTTTGACAAATAGACTGCCCAACCTCACCTGGAAGATGTGAGTCAATGGGTTCCGCTGCTATGGGTTCCGACAGTGGGTCGGTGATGGTGTCATCGCTTGCCGGGCTGTTTCTTTGCACGGTGGTGGGACGGACAGATTGCCCGACCTCACTCGGAAGATGTACGTCAATGGGTTCCAGTGCAATGGATTCCGACATTGCACGGGAGATGGTGTCACCGCGTGCTTGCCTTTTTTTGGTCGCTGTGGTGAGATGGGCAGATCGCCCAACCTCACCCAGTAGAAGATGTCGGTCAATGGGTTCCAACATTGTGTCACCGCTCACTCCCCTTTTTCTTTGCACGGTGGTGGGACTGACAGATTGCCCAACCTCACCCGGAAGATTTAGGTCAATGGGTTTTGATTGTGTGCCGGAGACGGTGTCACCGCTTGCTAGCCCTTTTCTTTGCATGGTGGTGCAACAGATAGACCGCCCAACCTCACCTAAAAGAACATTTAGGTCAATGGGTTCCGGTGCAATGGATTCCGACATTGTGCCGGAGACGGCGTCACCGCTTGTTGGCCCTTTTCTTTGCACGGTGGTGGGACGGAAAGATCGCCCAACCTCAGCCGGAACAATAGATGTCAATGTTGCCGCTTGCTGGCCCTTCTCTTCGCACCGTGGCCGGACAGCTAGAAAGTCGAGCATCACACGGCGGTAGATGTCAATGGGTTCCCACATTGTGCCGGAGACGATGTCACCGTTGGACCGTTGCTTTTTCATGACCGGGATCATCCTCATCCCTAGCCGTGCGGCCTCGTCGATCTGCCGCGATGTGAAGGGGTTAGTCCACATGGAGGGGTGCATGGAGGGCGCGGCGTACAGAGGCTTGGCGTAGTCCCATGCCCTCACGATGGACGTCAACAGATTGTCACACAATCCTGCCAAAACCTATGCCACACACAGACACAATCAAAGCACACAATCGTTTTAATCACCAAAGTGATATCTCGGTAATTTAAAAATTTCTTACTAAAACTTATGATTTTGAATTCAAAATTCTATCGACACGGTAGAACTGTCCTAGGATAATAATTTTCAACAGAAAAACACAATCGTCAGCACATGAACAACCTTCACGTGTTTGTTCAAACATGTCCACTGCTATGACTTTTTTTTTTTTTTTTTTTTTTTTAGCAAAACTTAGTAGAGTTTTAAACACACGTTTTTTAAACCTAACATGAGTTTTGAAGTAAGAAAATACTTTTTTATTTTTCCTTCTATCGATTACAATTAAAGTTTTTATTTTCGTTACACTATTTAACAAAGCATGTATTTCAATTGTAAAATTTTTTCTAAACTTTATTTTCAAATGAAACCAATAAGTAGTGTCTTATGGAACAAGGACCTCAAGCAAAATATATAACATTTCAGGTCTTTTGTGCCGAATTTCAACTGCTATCGATTTCTAAATCGAAAATTCTTAACGAATATGACTTTTGAGTTAAAATTTCAGCATGCAAGAGATCATCCTAAAGATTAACTAATTATAGGATTGGATCGTTAAAAAATTTCTACAACATAAATTTAGATGCAATATGAATGACGTTTTACCTAAAACAGAGATTAAGTATACTTATCAAAACTTATGATCTTTGAAACTTTGTTAATACAGTAGAATTTTTTAATATAATAATTGTTTTAAAAAAAACAAAGATGAGAGCATAGATGCATCAGAGGAACACAAAGAATACCGAAAAGGGGAATGATTTGAGTGATAGGATTGATAATTTCAAAGATCAAACAGGAAACAGCAGAGGCAGATGAGCAGATGACCTTCGCAAGAGTGTTCGCCGATATCGGGGCGATGACCATGACGTCCGCCCAGCTGCTCAACTCGATATGCGCAACCTTGTCGCCGATCTTCTTCCAGCTCGACCACTCCCCGTCGTCCGTGAACAAAGGAACCCCGCTCGGAATCACGGTCTTGTTGAAGAAATGCAACGACGACTTCGTGGCCACCGCTTTCACTTCAAACCAGTCCAAGAAGCACCAGCAGAGAGTGGGGAACTTGATCGCTGCCGTGCTTCCGGTAGCCGCGACGATAACCCGACGCTTCCGCTCGGAAATCGGGTTCTTTGGTTGGACTGTTGCCGTGCTCAACACCAGTTCCGTTCCAGGCGTTGTGTCCTGGTCACCGATCCAAAGAATCCCCCGCTTGTAATCCGATCTAAGATGAAAAGAAACGCACGACGATCGTGACTCGAGCTCACCTCTTCCATGTTGTCGCCGACGGCCGCCATGACGAGAGACGACTCGGAGTAGTGGGAAGGCGTCCGGAATCGTTCTGCGCTTATATAGCCATTCCATTTTATTGCTACTGTGAAGTTAGCTTCGTTCTTCCTTCTTCTTTTTTTCATTTCTAATTTTGAAATGTATTTTTAATTTTATAATAATATTTATATTTTTTAATTTACTTTTTATATTATTAAAATTATTTTTCTCTTTTCTTTATCTTAAAATTTTTCTTCTAAAAATTATTTTTTTTCGTTTCAAAATGACAAAAGTGAAAAAAAAAATCTAAATCTTTGACTGTGTAAAGAGTTTTTTTAACTTTAAAAGTAAAAATAATAATTTTTGAATTTTTTAAAATAAATAAGTAATGGTTTTTTCATCTTTGTCTTACTTGACGAGATAAATGACGTTAAAAAATATAAAAACATTATTTTTTTAATATTAAAATTATATTTTTTAATATTAATATAATTAAATATTATAATGAGAAAATATGAATACGAAACTTCACGTCAAGAGAGTTTGTAATATTTAAAATTGTATTACAAAATGTAATATAAAAATTTGTATAATAATTATACAAGAGAGTTTGTAAAAAATTAACTTCACAATAAACTTCATTATCAAATAAAATCATAATTTACTTTCGTAAAAACCCTTCAAGTTTTGAATTATTCCCACAATATCCATTCCATTTCAGGTCATAAACCCTTATCGTCTGAAGCCTATTTTTGTCCATAGAAAAATATAAATGAAAATACTTTCAACAAATTACATAATTCCCAAACATTATTCTTTTTGTATAATCAACTTTATCATTTACACGTGACTTCAACTTCAACCTGTAAATATTTCTGTGTAGTTCAATCACACACATTTTATACTCATAAATTGTGTGAAATGCTTTTAATTTTAACTTTAATTTTAACTCTTACATACAAACATTTATTTTGTAATTTACCACGTAACTCAAACATTATTTACAAGATTACCATTAACTCTTACTCATTACAATTATTGGATTTAAAGTTAAAACTAAATCTGCAGATGTCAACAAAAATGAGTGCATCACAAAACCGCATGTATGATCAAACTGGTGTTCTAAACTTCAAGATAATTCTACTATGTTACGTAAAATTTCGAACTTGAGGTTATAAGTTTTAATAAAAAATCTGTCAACCAATAAAATATCTCTTTAATGATTTCAAGATAATTGATATCATTATAATTAAAATTGATTTGCAACACAATATTAATGCTAAACCCTTCAACCACACAAATAATACCAATTGTGTTGGAAATCAATTTTACGGGCTGTTTAAGTCCATGCATGCATATGCATCTGCGCCCACAAATGTCTGGTAACACATAATCAGCAAAGGTTCAAAGATCCCATATCCTACAAATGCACAAAAAAATCGAACGCTGCGCACTCAAAGCAATGGGATGTAAAATAAAAAATGATAATACAAAACGTCAACACGGTTCAGAAAAAAGGAAAGATGCATGAAGCAGCGTCACTTCTGCCCTCTGAAGTACAAGTAGACTCTCTGCATTCATGGAAGGGTAAAAGGCAGATGAGTTATGGATCAGGGCATATGTAACAACGGTAGATGTTAAGTCTTTGCAGGAGAGGAGAATGAGAAAATTTGGTCCACAGAGGGGAGGCGAAAGCACTAACCTGGAGAACCCAGATGCTCAGTAGTGACTCCAGGCAAAATAAGCCAAATCCGACCAAATAGAAAATCTTTGCAAAGAGAGAAAGAGGTTTTTGTCATCAGTAAACAATATCCATTTTGACACTGAATGGATGGGAGAATGCATGCATAACAATATATAACAATATTTTGCATGTACAACGTCAACCGTGGGGAGAAGAAGCTGAATATACAGTGAGAAAATGTGTGACTGTGTGAAAGAGTTAAACCCAAGGCAAGAAGGGTCTGAAAAGGATCCTATTGTACACTGCTTTAAGGCATAGATGAAGAACCACGAGTATGATTATGTAAAGAAACAAAACAAACACAAGCAAAAATTGCCTGCCTCAGCTGTACAAATAAATATCTAAGTGGGTTAGAGTTGACTACGAATATAATGTCCAAATAAGATCATGAGCAAGTTATGATGGTAAACAGTGAATTAAAATCAATAATGACGCAAAATTGTAGTTGATTATGCTCCCTACCCCTGCAAGTGTACTATCTGACATGGTGTCCATTGCCGCAAGGATGCCCCTGATTACAAAAGAAAGAACATCAACAACCATAGGTTAACCGGGTACCAGACAATGAGTGCGAAGAAACACAGAACCATCAAATTTTAGTGTATGCAAGAAGAAACAATGTATGTCACTGCTGGTCACTAACACTGACCGTGGCGTACAAAGATCACAGGGCAAAAAGAACATTCAAGACTACCTAACTTCATACCTATTCAAACTTCAAACGTATAACCAAAATTCAAGAAACACAATGAATCATTGAATCGTTTCAACTAATAATATTTCAATATAATTTTCTAGCATAGTGTGTCAAAAGTAGGACATCTATTACTACTGTTCATCAAAACCAGTAAATAAGGATCTTTCATAACATGCATGCCCTCCATCAACAAGATAACTTTTCATTTAACAAACAAAAGAGTTTTCTTTGAAGGATCGGTTATGAAAACAGGAAAATGAGATTTTGACAGAGGAGTTTTTTATGCTTTCAATTTCCATCAATAGGCTTAGCTCCTTATATTTATTTTGGGAAAATATGTAAATCAAAAACATGACATAAGGGGATTCCAACTTACGTAAATGATTTTCCATTAAGTACAATAGGAGGGGCAATAGCAGCATAAATACAGAAGCCAATATGAACCTGCACAACAATATTCCCATGTAGATAAATAGATAGGCAGACAGACAGATAAGAACAAAAGTCAAATACAAGGATCAATCAAGAGAAGATGCTGAAAAGGATACCAGGTATACTATAAAAAACAAACCAAACTTCATAGCACTATCAGTTCTGCAAGAGAAAAATATGTTATAAGGTTATGAATCCAGGAAAATATGCTATAAGGTTGGGGAAAATAAACACAATTGCTCAAGTGGTTCACAGGTACAAGAAGTTTCAAAGGCAAACCTCACTGCACGGTAGAGGGGTCGGTACCATAGCAGATAAGAAAGTGGAATTCCAATCAAAGCATATATAACGGAAAGAAAGAATATTTTGACACCTGGAACAGTAGGAATACAAAAGATAACTACGAGAGAATAAGCAAAGAAAATCATGACCGTTTTACCCACTGTAAACCAGAAATCACCTGCTCCTTTGATCCAATAGACAATCACAGCAAGTACATTCCACATAAGACAAAGAACTATGCCTGTAAAAGGCAAATGGTGCATTATGAGTAAAGTGGACAAGAAAATAATGGCACTGAAAATAAAAACATACAAACAAATGAGCACTAACTACTAATGGCACAAGTCAATCTCCTCCATGCCTCACGTTTTCATCATTGATTGCAATTTTTTGACTATCGATAATATTTATCACTAATGAAATGTCTTTTATTCGTCACACAGAGAGAGTTTACATTTGTTGCAGGGAAAGTGCATAAGATGATCAAGAAATTCATTGACCACACCCAGCAAATGCTTGCCCTGAAATCAAATCACCTTCAAACATCTATATAGGGTGATAGGACTTGCATATTCATTTGAATTCAACAATTACCACTCTGATATTTATATACTAGCTTGGTTACCTCGTATTTGCCATAATCACTATCTAGAAAGAGAGAAATTAATGTTGGAAAAATTTAAACCAGCAAAATCATCAATACAATATGATGCAATACCTAACCAGCTTGCAAATGCCATGTATTGCATCCTTTGAGCTTGAATTGGTATTTCCTTTGCAATATCATGATGAATAATAGGAAATAACGGAGGCCAGTTTTTCTCCTCGCTTGCAACACCAGCTGCGTTCACATATGAATCCACATGCATCTTCTTTGAGATCCCAACTTAAATATCAATGATAATAAACAAGTATAGTGCAATATACATAAACGTCATAGCCTACCTCTTGATAGTGCATCCTCCCTTCGTTTTATATCCTGCATGCAATGTAAGGTGAGTTCCAAACATTTCGAGTAAAGGATAGATGCAGATAAATGAATAATCCTCCTTGAATCGAAATATAATTCATGAAATATATTAAAATGTTTGAAATAATGTAAAAAAGTGGAAGAGGATATATAAGAAAAAAAATCATCACTTACAATAAGATATTGATATACACAATATTCACATAAAAGGTACTTGACCACTTGATCTATTCAATAGCAAGGAGCAAAAGAAATTGTTATAGATGAACCTGCTCTCTCCTTCTCAAGTTTGCTTCCCGAGATGCAAGGTCCTTCCCACTATCTCTTCCTCTTCCATCCTGTATAGGCATTCAGCTTTTCAAAATACTTGACCCAAACCCTCAACAGAACAATAGTAGAACCACTCATAAAAAGTAAACTTCGTACATTGAATGTGTCCAATGGAATGTCAATGGTAGCATCATTTCTACCGCCGAAACCAACAGGATCAGAAGCCATTGGAGAAAAGTGTGGTTTTGAACCTGGACCTGTACTTTTCTGTAAAGCAAATCATCAGCTGCAACAATTATAACTATGGTAAAAGAATATTTCGGTAAACAATCATGTTCAAATGAACACCTAGGAAAACAATTTTCAAATGGCTTGGTGCCGAAAAGTGGAAATATTAGCCTTCAAAAGGCAAAGATGTAATCAGTGATCCTCAATTTTGTATGTTTTAAAAACTACAAAATATTTTAAAACTAGTCAGCGTATGATCAATATAATGACTATTCCTTCTAAAAAACCTAACGAGTAACTATTTCTTAAAAACCATTATAACTAATTAGAATACAATTTATAGATTAAATTACAGTTCCTGTCACTTATAAACGCACGTATCAGCAACACTATTTTCCTTCATATTAATTATTAATAATGAATTCCCATCGATGGGGTTTGCAAAAACGAGTTAACCTAAATCCGAGCTTTATCCCACCAGAATTTCACCAAAAAACAGCTAAAAAAACCCCCCAAATTCCGGACGGTGAGATCTACACGCGCAACGGGAATCGATCGATACAGGCAGACGAGGAAAGTGAAATTCCTACGGAGAAAGAATCAAAGTGGAGGCGGGATTACCGCGAAGGGGTTGACATCTTGTTCCTCCTCGTCGAACGGGTTGGGATCGTGCGGTCGTCGCATCTCGCCGCCCCTCCCTCCTCGGATCTCACCACCGAGATCTGTGCGAAACCACCGGATTGTGAAGTGGAAAGTGGACCGACCGCTCCACTTTAACCGGCAGCCGTCTCGGGCGACAAGTGAATGCGGAAAAGTACCTGTCAAATTCAAAGTTTTGATTATTTATGGTCTTGTTTGGTTAGTTTTTGCTGTACAGCTCGGTACAGTGATTTAAGGTCATATTTATTAAATAATTTTAATATTTTATATTAAAAATTATAAAAAATATTTATATCATAAATTATATAATTTTTAAAAAATATAAATCTTACGCGTTTAATTTTTTCCTTACAATAAATATACCTTATATATATTTTTTAAAACGGCAGAAAACTTTTTCCAGTGTCAACTCGTCATGTTTAATTTAAATATTTTTTTATAAAATTTATTTCTTTCGTAAAATTGAAAGAAATTCGTATAAAAAGATGTTCTAAATTTAATTCAAATCTTTTCATTTTGAATTGAGATTCAGCAAAGTCCCTTTGCTCTTACCCTCGTGAGATATCATGTATCCTTCGTATTTTCTAAAATATTTATTCGATTAATAGTTAAATTTTAAAATAATTTAATTTTTTATTATTTTAAATAAAAAATAAATTCAATTTTATCTAATTTTTAATTCTATTCAATTTTGTAAGTCTACATTGAATTTAATTTCATCTAATTTAATTCTACTGAGAAATGAATTCTTAACAATTCATTTTCGTCATATTTTATGTACACAAACACTTAATATAATTTGATGAAAGAATGTATTTTTGTGTTTTTGTATTGATACAAATTTACTTTTGATATATGAGTATAACATGAAAATAATTTTGTAATTATTTAAAATTTTATATTTATTTTAATATATTGTTGTTATGATATATACATTAAATATAACTGGGTGATTTAAGTTTGTTAATAGATAATACATAGTTTTAAATTTGAATCTCACTTTTAATCATCTTTTAATATTTATAAGTTATATTAATTTTTAATAAAATAAAAAATAATTACAAAAATTGAACCAAGCCTAAGTCGCACAAACTATAAAAAATCCAAGTAGCTCAACAAGATCCATTGACATTTCTATTTTCATGAGATAAATTAATCAAAATATATAAAAGTTTCGAACATAACAGATTGTAAAATATATGTAGACAAAGAAAAGTAGATGTACTGATTAAAGGATCATTATTAAGCAACTCACCTTCCATCATGTTGATTATATTAAAATATAAATATGACATTTATATTATTAGTCGTACTTTATTTATGTTTTTTTTTTATGAATAGGATATTATAATTAAATTGACATAGAAGTGAAACTATTAAAGGTTGCAGAATGTTACCAGTAGACTCTCAAGGCAGTAGCTAAAAGGGGAAAAAAAAAGAGGGGGAGAGATAAGAGTTAATATCTTAGATTTCTAGTGATGAATAGTGAACAATGTCATGATTTCTAGTTAACCAAACAGGCCATAAAAAAGCGAAAAATGTTTACAGTTTCAACTCCAACTTTTGCACTGATCAACTTCAATGACTACGGAAATTACAATTTAGTAAACAAAAAATAACTTAATGAACAGAAAACTAAAATAGGCAAAACTTTTTTATACAATGGGTCATAGCCCAATGAAAGCTTTTCTTAGAATCAATTGAATGCAAAATTAAGGCAGTAAACACCATGTTAAAGCAAAATAAAAGCAGAGATGTTGGAAGCACCAGCCAAGGTATTTTCACATTTAAATGATTAGAACAAAAGATATGTCAATATATCAGTCATGCAAGCCCTAATTTTACTGTATGCAGGTCAATATGTCCAGAACACTCTGAACCTTAGATTTTAAAGAAACAAAAGATATGTCATTCTAATATATATTATTCATGCTCTAATGAGCAAATGTAGCCTATCCACAACAATGATAATCTGAAGTTGGTAACCAGTCGGCATGCCATTCCCTGAAGAACAATATGTGGATATCAAAGCTCAATACCTTTCTGCAATCCTAACACAGAAATTAGTATTCTGGCTCTCAAAAATAGTATGCCAATTTTGTGACAATCAAGTTTCTAAGTGAATTGCATGAATATATGTCCTCTTGACCATCTATTCTAAATGACCTGCATGAGAATTTTAACAAGAGAGAGCATCACTGGGATTTAGAAATTTTCCCAAGTTACATTTTCATACACAATACAACATTTACGATCACAACACATTTAACATATGTTACGTCCTTGATCTCTTTCTTCCATCTTCATTTACTTGACTCCACTTTCCACAAGTGCATGAGCTTCTACATCTTCAGTCTCTATATCCTTTTATTTTTCTTTGGCCTTTCGTAATTTCCTGCAATAAACTTAATATATTCTATTGCAAAATGATCATTAAGTTTTGGATTATTCGAAACAATCTAAAAAAGATTTTCCAAACAAGCCACACATGAACATGCTTATGAGATGGTGGTTTTCTCCCCACAATCATGGACAATGGTCGACCAAAAACAAAAAATATAAATAAATAAATAAACAAAAAAAAAAAATTACAGGCCTAAATTTTAGACAATGGTTTTGATCAAATTGAACCCTAAACAGTAAAATTGACATAATTTGGAAAACCAAACCATGTTAAGTTAATGACATGGTCAAACCGTGTCAACTTAGCCCAATTTAGCCCAACTTGATTAACATGTCTAGGTTGAACAAAATGGTATATCATTTTATAAAATTGATATACTATTTTTATAACAAAGAAAATTCTTATATTTCATGCAAAAACCCTGCCAAAAGTATTTATAAATATTCGAACATGATGCATGTATTATATGTATTACAATAAAATATTGAAATGAGTGAAAAAGCTAGTATGTGTATGTATGGATGAGAGTCTCTTGGAAATTTACATTTTCACTTAAAATTTGGAAGAAAAAATTGTTACAGATGTAAACACCAGAACACTTGAATTGCAAGTTTGAAGTCCTAGTCAATATTCTCATTCCTTTTAATTTTGTTGCATCTTTTCAGGTTTAGTTATCTTCATTTTCTTTTGCACTTTACTTAAAATAACTTAGTATATACATGTGAAAATCATTTTTTGCATCACTAACATTCACAAATCATGGGGAAAGCCTAGACGTAGGTACCTCTTATAAAAGTTTTTTTTCCCCCTTTTTTATGGGTAACACTTACCTTAAATGTAAACTCCACTTATGAATTTATTAGAAACTTCGACAGCATCATACCATGAACACTAATAACAAAACAGACGCCCAAATCATATTAGATTTTGTTATCATCAAATTTCCATTAATCAAATACCTAACATCTATTGTATTAATATAATATAATATTACAATAATATTGATATAATATGCAATGAACATATAATATATTCATATTGATATAATTAATATAATATATAATGAAAAATATATTAAATAATATATAATATATTATACTATTTTGTAAATTTTGTACGTTTTATATAAGATAAAAATATTTATATTTGTGAAGTCTATTACAACATAAAATAAATAACACAATATCACATAGGGTATTACAGTAATTTCACAAAAACACAACTCCAAAACAATGCCTCAATCAAAGACCACCATTTATGCAAAAATTCTTCAAAAACATTGGCTGAAAAATGTTATACAAAAAACGAAACTTATCTAAAAATGTGGAGAAGTTAAACCAAATACAACCTTATCTTGTTAACCAAGGTTGTGTTTTGTTCAAATTATAAACATATTCTTTATAAATAATTGATATTATGCACATCAGACAATGTAATAAATATTGTGGATTATGGGCATTATTATGACCATTTTTTATAATTTTACTTAGCTCCAATTATGCTTGTGTAAATTTTAGATACAAATTACACAATCTCAGCCTCTCAGGTATAATTTAATAATCAAAAAAAAAAAATTTATTGAGATTATGAAATTACTCACAGTTATTGCATATAACCAGTCATAGACATAATCTATCATGTCAAAACATTTAATTCAAATTATAATCATAATCACGTAATCTCATAAGAACCTCAAATGAACTAAAATGGACTATAGGTTGTGTTAGGGCTGAAAGGAGTGGAGTCGGTCTTCCGCCAGATTTCAGGCGACAGCCAGGTCCACGAGGTGGCAACCACGTGGAGCTATCGGGTGCCCATGAGGTAAGCTGTAGAAGAGAAGGGGGCCAGGCTTTCGCCAGGAGTCAGGCGGCAGCCAGTCTCACAGGATAGCAGCTGAGTGTACACAGAGGGCAGGAGCGAGAGCGAAGGATCTTAAGTATACGGGATTAAGTCTACGGTCGTAATGTATACGGTCTTTAGTCTATGGACTGGCGTATAGTTATAAGGAGCATGAGCCGAAGTCTAGAGGAGCGGGCATCTGACCCGACCGGGCTAGCAACCGCCAGCCCTGGAGGACTAGCAGCCAAGTCAACCCCAACGGCAATTGGCTGATGGACAGGCTTAACCAATGACGAGTCACAAGCGGCTGCAAGTCCGACAGGCCATCATTGTCTATGCGGCTACTGGGTGGCGATACGCTCGAGGCTGGTGATAATCTTGAGACTCCGACTCTTGAGTTTCCTTTTGTGTTGTTATTTATATTTGATGCTTACGTTGTATCATTTGTACGGAAGAAGTTCTGAAGCTTGTAAAGAGGTTGTAGAGGAGGTGTCAATGAAGGCAAAAATCAGCACCTCATGGAGTAGGTCGTTTCGCCGAACCATGTAAAATACTGTGTCCTCTTCCGTCTTCTTCCTCCTTCCGTCCACCACAACTTTTCTGTGAGAGAGCGTGCAACAAGAGAGAGAGAGATCTCGGTTTCATCATCAGCGTTCAAAAGCAAGGAACACGTACGTTTGACGTCCGTGTTCGGGGGGTTGAAGCCGGCACTCCGCGTCAATGGAAGACGAACTGTGTTCGATTCTTCCCAACAACTAATACCAGAACTTCAGGTCGAAAGGGAGCAGCGGAGGATACGAAACTCATTCACAGTCATAGGTGGAAGACTCGACTATCGAGCAGAACCAACCGGCAGCCGAGTGAGCAAAGAGACATCCGGTGGATAGTGCCGTTTGCAGTGGTGGTCATCAATAGCAGGCAACACCCGACAGCAGGAGTGGCAGTTGGGTGAGTAGAGCGGCGTCAGGAGTTGCATGCCGTTGGGAGTAGACAGTCGTTTGGAACAGACGACATTCGACAGAAGAAATGGGAGCCAGCTGTAGGGAAACGATAGCTAGATTATTTCATCTAGAAACTCGAAAACATCACTGATGGCAGAGGAGAGGAAGCTCGGGGTCGACAAGTTCGATGAGAGAGATTTCGGGTTTTGAAAAATATAGATGGAGGATAATCTGTACCAGAAGGATCTCCACCAGCCGTTGTCGAGGCGGAAACTAGAGAAGATGGAGCAAGAACAATGGGAGCTTTTAGACAGAAAAGCTTTGAGACTGATTAGGCTCTCCTTGGCAAGGAACGTGCTGTTCAATATTGCCAAAGAAACCACAACAACTGGAGTAATGCGGGCCCTGTCCAACACGTACAAGAAGCCGACGGCTTCCAACAAGGTTTTCCACATGCGCAGGCATTTTCCAAGCATTCAAGATCTGGAAGGTAGAAGTGGAAAATCAGACAGAAAGAAGACTAAAGTGCATTAGATCTGACAATGGTGGGGAGTATGACAGTAAAGAGTTCATCGATTACTGCGTGATGGAAGGAGTCAAGAGAGTTCGGACAGTACCCGAAAGCCCTCAGCAGAACAGGGTTGCCAAGAGGATGAACCGGACACTGAACAAAAGTGCCTGGTGCATGCAGCTTCATGCTGGGTTTCCGAAGTCCTTCTGGGTGAAAGCCGTCAGCACGTCGGCCTATTTGGTAAACCGGAGTCCTTCAGTCCCGGTTGACTTCCGTATACTGGAAGAAATGTAAAATAAAAATTTATGTATAAAAGTTTGTGCGATGATAATAATATATAGAAGTTTGTACAGAACTAAAGCTGCAGTTGAAGTTGAGAAAACAAATGAGACTTCAGAGTAAAATCAAGTAGCTGAACCAGTAAAGTAGAATGATGAAGCAAAAAATAAAATGCTTACAAAAACAAACTGCTATTCACCTCATACAGGTAAACTTCAAAACACCATAAACTTCCATAGCTGCTAGCTTAGCATACTATTTATCAGCTTTACTGTAATAACATATGTTCTATGTAATCCTGCTTCAAGAAATGATGGCATCCTTTCTGTGATAAAAGACATGCAATTTGCAAAATACTCTGCTAATGCCCTAGTGACCAAATGATGTCAAACATCACAATACCTGAAGACCAAGTAATGGAGTTTGTGTCGAGGAATTCAATCCCTTCACCAACTATACCACCTAATGCACTTGCCAAGTGGAACCATGTTGCCTACCATTTGCCAAGATAATAGACAATTCCCCAAGA